>JAVCKV010301404.1:0-14349 GCA_032274145.1 Herpochondria borealis
GTTGGATCGACGACAGGATCAGGGTCGATTCCGGCAGAGTCAAGATCGATGGTGTTGCTTCGCCCAGTTTGACGGTTGGCGTCAGAGTCGGTTGCGTCGTCGCCGCCCTGGTTTTCCCAGGTTGGTACGAGGTTGTCGTGTGCTGGGTTGGTCGGGTCGAGGTTGAACTCGACCTGGTACTCGCCATCGGGAAGGCCAGCAAATTCGTACCAGCCTTGTTCAACTACTGGGGTTGATGGGTCGTCGCCGGTAACCGTCGAGGCAAGAACTGCGTCGTCGGCGGTGCCGAAGACTCCGTCTGGTCCAGCGCCAAGGAGATCGATGAGAACACCATCGAGTGGCGTTTCGCCAGGATCTTGAACGCCGTTCATGTCGGTATCGATCCAGGTGAAGTCACCAATCTCGTTGTTGCCAACGAGATAACCAGCATCGATGGTTGGATCGATGACAGGGTCTGGGTCGGCGCCAGCAGAGTCAAGATCGATCACCTGGGACAAACCAGTTACACGGTCAGCATCAGAATCTTCAGCGTCATCGCCACCAAGATCAGAAAACGTTGGGGCTAGGCCGTCATGGGCAGGGTTTGTTGGGTCGAGTTCGAAACCAACCACATACTCGCCGTCAGGCAAATCAACGAACTCGTAGGCGCCGGTTGGATCGGTGGTGGTCGACATCAAGATGACATCGTCTGGGCCGCCGAATTCGCCGTCGGGGCCTGGGCCGTAGAGGGTTACAAGTACGCCAACGAGTGGAAGTTCGCCAGCGTCTTGGACACCGTCTTGGTCAGCGTCGATCCATGTGTAGTCGCCAATTTCGTTGTCAGCACCTGGGAAGAAGCCGGCGTCGATGCTGGGGTCGATGATCGGTGCAGCCGAGGACGATGCGGCGTCGAGGTCGACGGTGTCGGTGCGACCAGTCAGGCGGTCTGCATCGGAATCGAGCCCATCATCTGCACCTTGGTCGGTGAATGTGGCGTCGTAGCCATCGTGTGCGGGGTTGGTTGGGTCCAGGTTGAACTCGACCTGGTACTCGCCATCGGGAAGGCTTGCGAATTCGTAGTAGCCGGTTGCGTCGGTGGTTGTTGACATCAAGATGACGTCGTCAGGGCCGCCAAAGACGCCGTCTGGGCCGGGGCCGTAGAGGTCGACGATGACGCCTTCGAGGGGAAGTTCACCAGCGTCTTGTACGCCATCTTGGTCAGCATCGATCCAGGTGTAGTCCCCGAGGCTGTTGTCGTCGGTCTGGAAGAAGCCAGCATCGATACTGGGATCGATGATCGGCGAAGCCGACGACGATGCAGAGTCGAGGTCGATGACCGACGTGAGTCCGGTAAGTCGATCTGCGTCGGAATCGAGCGCATTGTCTGCACCTTGGTCGGCGAACGTGAAGTCGTAGCCGTCATGTGCTGAGTTGCCGGGGTCGAGTGCAAACCCAACCTGGTATTCGCCGTCAGGCAAGGCAACAAACTCGTAGTAACCGGTTGCGTCGGTGGTTGTGGTGGCCAGCACGACATCGTCCAGGCCGCCGATCACACCGTCTGGGCCAGGGCCGTAGAGGGTAACAAGTACGCCTTCGAGCGGTAACTCGCCCACGTCTTGGACGCCGTCTTGGTTGGTGTCGATCCAGGTGTAGTCGCCAATTTCGTTGTCGTCGGACGCAACAAACCCTGCATCGATGGTCGGGTTGTGTTCGCCCGGGGTCAACGTCACCGTTGGGGTGAGGCCAGTTACCCGGTCAGCATCTGAATCGGCAGCGTCGTCGCTTCCGGTATCGGTGAAAGACAGGTTGTAGCCAGTGGGTGGCACAAACTCAACCGTGTAGGTACCGGCGGGCAGATCGCCAAACTCGTACCAGCCTTCTTCGGTGACGCCGGCCGTTGACGGGTCATCACCAGTGGTGACACTCATTGCGGGGTAGCCGAGAGCAGCATTGGTGGTGATCGCACCCGATACCGGGTCACGGTAGAGCGGGTTGCCAGATGCGTCGAGCAGGTTGACGGTGACGCCGTCGATGGCTGATTCGCCAGCGTCTTGGATGCCGTCGCTGTTGGTGTCGATCCAGGTGTAGTCGCCAAGCGACGCTGGGTCGTACCACCGACCCTTTGCCTGGTTCACCACAAGGTCGACGATCTGGTCGGAGACGACCTGCACATCGTTTACGTACCACTGCATAAAGGTGATGGTGTTTGGCACGGTTGCCAAGAGTTCGATCGTGATGGTTTCGCCTGGAGCGAGATCGGTGATGTCCCACGTGATTTCCGTGGTGCCACCTGGGCCGGCGCCTAGTGCACCCGCAGTGTTCAGGCTGACACGGCCGTCGGTTGATGACCACGAGTCATAGCCGAGTGGGCCGGGGAGAAAGTCGGTGACCACAAGGTTGGTGTTTGTTGTTGTTGACGACGGGTTGGTGATGACGAGATTCCAGGTGGCGAGCTCGCCAGCTTCCCAACCTGATTGTTGCTCGTCGGGGAGCTTTGCGATTTCGAGGGCGTAGCCGCCCATTGCGGCTTGAGCGGTGTCTGAGTCTCGGGCACCATCGAGGGAGGCCGGTAGTACTCCGCCGCTGAGGGTGAAGGTCTCGACTGCGGCACGGTTGGTGACGTTGAGCGGCGCGGTTTGCGCGCCTTGCGCCGTGAAGAGGATCTCGACGGTTTCACCAGCGGCAATATCGCCAACGGCCCATTCGAGTGTTTGGACATCGGTAGCGAGTGTGCCTGTGGTCGGCTCGGCCGGGGTCCAGTTGGTGCCGGTGGTGGATGCGGCATCGTAGGTCCAACGGAATGGCAACGTGTCGCTCACGACAGATCCATACGCTGGAGCTTCGCCATCGTTGGTCACTTGGATACACCAGGTGACCGGCGTGTCGGGACTCACGAAGGCGGTCTCGTCAGCGCAACCGCCAACAAACTTCTCGAGACGGATACGAGGGCCAACAAGTGGATCGGTGGTTACCGCAACAAGCTGTGGTTCATAGGAACGGTCGCCTGCTTCTGGTTCAACACCAGGTCGGGCACGGAGCTCGGTGATGGCGGCTTCGTTCTCGGCCTCGCCATAACCCGAGATCAAGAAGTCGTCGGTGACCTCGGCCGTGTAGGTAAAGGTTGCGGTCTCGCCAGGGTCGATCGTGGCAATAAACCAGCCGACCGTTGGGTCGATTGATGTCCAGCCTCGAGTGACGACCGAACCAGCAAAGGTGGTTGGGTCCATCACGATGTTTTCGAGCGCACCGTTTGGTGTGTCGGAAACGCTCACGGCATAGGCCGCCATGACACCGATGTTCTCGATCTCGACGGTGTACGTAATGGTGGAGGAACCATCAACGGGTGTTGACGATGGGGTTGCGGCTTTGCGGATCTCGAGCTCGGGTTCACGAATGTCGACGGTTTCGCTGCCGGGAGCCGACGGTGGATACGTGGTCCACGTCGACACAGGGGGAATCATTGGTGGTTCGTCGAGCAGGTTTTCTTCGTTGGAGTAACCAACGACGGGGTTTGTGACCGAATCCCCGTCGACGATGGTGGTGCCATCATCGAAGGTGTCATCGACTCGTGCTCGATAGGTCATAGACCAGGTGTGGGCGCCGTTCGAGCCGGGCATGTCACCAAACCACCACATCAACGAGGTGGTGCCGTCGGGGTTGGCCTGTGGCGTCAGCTCCACCACATCAGCGTCGGTGAAACCAGCAGGGCAGACCCCATCACAGGTGACATCGCCGTATTCGATGAAGGACAATCCGTCTGGCATCGAATCGATGTAGGCCAGGTCGGCAAAGATCTGGGTTGCGTTGGCTGTCCACGAAACCGTGAACTCCACAACGTCGTTGATCGTTGCGGGGTTTGGTGTCGAAGATTTCGACGGGGTTGGAGGAGCCGACGGGTTGATGACCGTGATTCGGCCTTGGTCGGTCAGTTCGTTGTCGAACCATTCCTTGACGGTGGTCGACACGGTGTTGTTGTAGCGGGTGAGGTTGTTCTCATCGGCTGGTACATAGATTGGTTTGGTGACAACAACGGTTTCGCCTGGAGCGATCGAGCTGAAGAACCAATCCAGCGATGTTGTTGTTGCGGTTTGGTCACAACGGGTTTCGGCGAAACCGGTGCCTCCCACAACGGTTGCGGTGCCGCATGTGTAGCCAGTGCCGAGCGGTACGCCGCCGGTGATCGACAGTTCATCCACCAACGTGATGTCCTCAACAGGAACCGTCAGGTCGTTGGTAAACGTGATCGTAAATTCCGTTGAGGTATCGTCGCTTACGTAATCATCGTCGGGTGTCTTCGATAGCGAGATCGGTGTGGGAATCGGCGCGAGCATTTCGAACGAATCGTTAAGCACGACAGCGTCGTAGTCGCGAAGGGCCTGTAGCGACACGTTGTTCTCCATGAACCACTTTTCCGACGATGTGTCATCGGGGTCGCACTCGAGGATGGAGACCTCTGGAATTGCGTCGTAGTGGATGCGAATCCAGTTGAACTTGTCGAACTCGCCCTCGTCATAGTTGTATTGGGAACCCTCGGGCTGGTCGTAGCGAGTCCACGAACGAGCGTCGATGTATCGGTACTCCCACGGCTGGTCACTGCCTTCGACATCACGAAGGAAGTTCCACGTCATGGTGGAACCTTCGTTGTGATAGTTGCCGGTGTTGCAGTCGCCTGAGGTGCTTGTGTCGATTGCAGGGTCTGGCAGGGCGACCGTGCCATAGTTGGTGTCGAAGTCGAGGTCGCTGTCGTAGGTGCCAGGTCCGGCGTGTTGCAGAAACCAGTTGCCGTCGACGATCTCGGCCGAGCCGGGCACATAGGTCCAGCCATACGGAAGCTGATCGGCAATGCTCATTGTTTCGAGCCGGCTCAGGGCGTCGACACGAATGTCGATTGCCCAACGGTATTCTTCACCTGGTACCGCATCGAAGACCGGTGACCACGAGCTCTCGTCGTTGAGCGGATGATGGAACCAACCTTGGTCGTTGATCTCTGGCCGAACCCAGTCGTAGCAGTTCGTCCAGCCAGTGCAGCCTGTGTTCCACGGGTGGAAGCCAAGGTTGAAGGCTCGGAGGTAGAACGGTGAGTGGTAGTCGGCGATTCGTCGCTCGATTGGGTCGAGCATCGACGTCGCGTCGTCGCCCTCGGTCCAGTAGTCGCCACCGTAGTGATCGTGAGCGTTGAGAGGATCCTGGTAATTTGCGTCGAAGCCGGACCTATCGTCCCGGCAACCTGGGCCCCAGTAAATCCACCTGATGTTTACGTAGGCGCACGTTTCAGGATCGGTTCCGAACACGCCAGGTCGTGGGTCGTTCTCGAACTCGGCGACCGTCCGGTCTTCGGGGTACGGGAACTTTGAGATCGTCATGACAGGAGTCGTGAAACTCACTTGCTCCCAAGCCCGGACTTCAGCGCCGATCGTGGTGCCTCCAGGAGCGTCGGTCCACGGTTGAAGTACGGCGTCGTTGCGCCAAAGCCCGCGGGTCTCCCAGTTGCCGTCGTTCTGCCAGTGGTTGCTTCCGGCGTAGTCGGTCCAGCCGTCGACTCGCAATGCGTAGGTCAGCTCGACGACCTGGTCTGGTTCGAGCTCGAGTTGCCACTGTGCGGGCAAGCTGTTCACCGCTGTAGCGAGGTTGGGATGATTGAGCGAGACGCCCGAAATGTCGCAGTCGTAGTGCTCGATGTCAGGGTCGTCGAAGTCGGTGCCGGCGTGACCTCCACCGGTCGCAGCAGTGCGGTAGTAGGTCGTGCCGTTCAGATGACGGAGGCCGTAGACACAGTCCGTCAGCGGCACGTCATCAACCACGACGTCGTAGGCGTCGACGGGCGACTCGTTGGTCACAGTGATCGTGCACTCGACGTTCGGCGTGCCGATCGAGGTGACGATGGGTTGTGCGTCGTTGTCCGAGCCGGGGGCTCCACATTCTTTGTCCATCGTGATCACGGGGTACGAGACGATTGCCTCGGCCTCGTCGGACGCTGCGTGTACCCCGCTCACGTGGCTCCACCAGGACTGGTCGTTGTTGAGGTCGGCGGTGTCCCACCACGTGTCGTCAGAGCTACGACCTTGATCCAGGATCGCGAGGTTTGGTCGACGCATCTCTGACAGGCGAAGTAGCCATGTTGGATCCTCATCAAAGAGCGGGTCTGTCCCGCCACCGGGAAACGTGGTCGGGCGGCGAGCAGCGACGATATCGCGCAGCTCTTGAAGCGTCGGCATTTCGACGGCGTAGGTCAGCTGCAGGACGCGATCTTGGCCTTCGGGGTCGGGCTCGATATCGCCGAGGTACCAGCCAATAGCGTTGTTGTCGTCGTCGTTGTGGCCGCTGACGATTCCTTCTGCTGGTTCACCGTATTCAACGATGGGTTGCGGCGGAAGGCCTACCGGAACCAACGTGTCGGTCGCTGTGGTGCAACCAACGATGCAGTTCTCGCTGATGTAGGTGAGGAATTCGATCGGTGGCATGTCGTTGTCTTTGTCGACGCCGCCATTGGGGAACATGTTGATGTCGGTATAGTCGTATTGTGCGGCGGACCAGTTGCTTCGACGGTTGATCCAATCTCGGATGACGACGTCCTTTGAGCTAAAACCGGCTGGAATGGTGACCTCCACCGTGTAGGTAAACGTCGAGCCGTAGCCGTCCACTGGGTGATCGACGCGCTTTTCTACGGTTGGGGTATCGGCGCTGAGGGCGTACATGTCGCCAGCGTCGGCGCGCAGTCCCTGGTCGGAGTTCCAGTCGAAGTTGTTGGTGACGAAGTCGTTCGGGAACGGTGGATCGTCGGGAAAGATGACGGGCAACGTGATGTACCAGTTGCCAACAGGCATTGGTGGCAGCGCATCCCAGATGATCTCGGTCTCGCCATCGGGTTGGACCGTGGCGGACACAAAGTAGTCCTCGAGCGTGGCGCCGACGGGCCACGTTGGTGGGATTGGATCCATGGTGGCGACCGCATAGTTCGCATCACTTGGGTCGAGAAGCCCGGCGTATTCGAGCCCGTGGGGGAGGGTGTCGACAAATTGGCTGTTGAGGACCTCTCGTTCGTCGAGATAGTCACTGTTCAGCTGGATGGTGAAGTTCTTTGTTTCGCCGGGACGTCCCGAAACGTTGTCTTCAGCGTCCGGAGTCTTGTAGACACGATTGTCGCCTTGACCAGGGCAACCCTGGCTGTCGGCCTCGACGTACGCATACGGTTCGCCCGAGTCCTGGCCTCGCTCGGTCGCTCCCGAGGCATCGAGGAAGCTGAGCTGACCGTTGATGGCAAATGGGCCATCATCGTTCAGAGTGGTTTCGACCTCGATGATGTATTCGGTGCCGGTGCCGTAGTTGGCGCCAGGGATGTAGGCAATGTCGGGAATGGTTCCACGGTTCCAGGTCAGCGTCTGGGTGCCATCGCCGTTGTCGACAACGGAATCTGGGTCCGGGAATGCAACGTAGTTGTCGTGGTCGGGCTCGTTGGTGAGCGGACCTCGTCCAGTAGCGGTGAGGCCAACAATGGGAAAGTCGGGCAGGGTGACAATAAGTTCGGGGGAGTAGCCAACCGCGTGATCGAGGCGTCCGTCACCGTCGAGGTCCGCTGCTGGCGCAGGTTCGAGACGGATGTCGGAATCACTATCGGTTCCGCCGATGACGTCACCGTTCGCGACGTAGATGTTCCACAGTGCGGTGCCGCCGATGGGCTGCAACCACATGTCGTTTCCACATGCCACCTCGACTTCAGGAACTGGTGTGAAGACAAAGGTGCGAACAACAGCTTCGCCGGTGGCGTATTCGTTATGCCCGGTGTGATCGGGTCCTGCTACTTCGTAGTAGCGAGTTGCTTGGACTTCGTTGCGGATTACATCTGGGGCGTTGTTGAGTGCCGAAATAGGCGAGATCAAGTCCGGTGACGCAAGCGGGGTCGCCCGGTACTCGATAACGATTTGTCCGCCGACGCCGGCTCCGGTGAATCCGTCGGGGTCCCCAGCGAGAGGGCCAGCAAACGAACACTGAAGTTCTTGTGGTGTGCCAACGATCGAGCACGCAACACCAGCTGGGCTGACAAGAACGCTGCTCTCGTCGATGTCCATGCGGTTGATGCCGTTGTCGACAGCGAGGTCATCGAGGAGGTCGATGTCGAATGCGGCGCCGGAACCAACGTTGGTGATTTCGATGCGGTAGTCGATGATTTCGCCCGCTTCGACTTCGAACACAGGGTTGCCGTCGGAGTCAAAACCCTGTTTTTCGATATCGAGTCGTGGGGTCACGATGTCCACAGATGCTCGTGCTTTGGGGAAGGCACGATCGAATTCGGTTGCACCGTCGGGTGCGGTGAGGGGCAGCCCAGTAATGGCGTCGCCGGATGCACCAGCACCTGCGTCGAGATCTCGGTTGAAGTACGGGCGGACGGAGTTGATCATAGGTTCACCAACACCGTCGATGACTTCGACACCGGAGGCGTAGGTGTCGAGGACAGTTGCGGGGAAGGTAATGCGGTAGGTCGAGTCGAGCTCGTTGGCGTAGTCGCCGAACCACCACGACATTTGGGTACGGCCAAGGGTGAGTGATGACGAGCCGAGGTAGGCGCCGGTGAATTCGGCGGTACAGGGTCCCGATACGCAGGTGACTGTCCAGCCGGCAGGCAGCGTGCCGGAGCTTCCGTCTTCGCCATAGGTGGGCTCGCTAATGAGGGCGAGGCCGTCGGGGAGGGTGTCGGTGACCATGACGTCGTGGCTGGTCAACGGGTCGGCGGGGTTCGACGGGTCTCCGTCGATGGTCAGGTCGATGGTGAAGGTTGCAATGCCGCCCGGTGCGAGCACAGCGACGTCGGTCCCGGGGCTGGTTCCGTTATTCGAAACCGACTTGTCGACCGATGGGCCTGGTTCGATCGGGATGAGCGTGTATTCACCAAGCGCCTGATGCTTGGCTGCATCAAAGGTGATTCCAGGGTTGGTTACCTGCACCGTGTTTAGTCGGGTGAACTGGCCGTCGGCTGGGGTCTCCCCGTTGTGGACGAACGGAATGGTGATCCGGGCTTGTGCACCGGGTTCGAGTTGGCCGAGGGTGAGCGTGACCTGCGAGGTATATCCCGTGAGTATCGATGCTGGGTTTGCGGTCGAGCTATCGGCCATTGTTGACGGTGTCTGCCCAACCCAGACAATGGATGCTTCGCCTGGGAGGTATTCGAATGGTTCGGGCATGGGGTCGTCGATGATGAGGCCGCCGATTGGGACATCTCCTTCATTGACCACCGTGATGGACCATGCCCCAGCGGATGGATTGGCGGTATCGCTGGTCCAGTTGAGGGTGGCTCCTGCGTCGACGAAGGGACCTTTGTAGACCTGGTAGACGGGTGGGACAAGGTCGACTTCTGCCGGGTCTTCGTCGAAGTAGGCGTTGCCCGAAGCGTCGAGGCCGTCGGCGAGGTCTTCCCAGGTGAGTTCGGCGACATTTTCGTAGGTGGCTGGCTCGATGACCTGGCACACCTCGATGATGGCTTCGAAGGTGACGCTCGCTCCTCCAGCGAGGGGGGCGTCGAGGGTCCACACGCCAGCGGATGTTTCCGTGGCGACGCCAACAGCTGCGGCGTCGAGGCCGCCGGAGACATTGCAGAAGCCGGTTGGTGGCACGTCGGTGACGATTGCGTTGTAAGCGGTAGCGGTGCCAAGGTTTCGGACTCGGAACGAGAAGGGGATCTGGGTGCCGAGCGCGTTTGCGTAATCGAGCGAGTCGACGCGAGCTTTGGTGATGTCGAGAACCGGGTCGGGGAGGTCGAACTGGACGGTGTCGCCCGGTTGTTCGGTAAACGTGCTGCCGAGGTCGTCGGTGTAGGACGGGATGCTGAACGTGTTGCTGACAACACCCGAAGCCGATGCGGTTGCGGTGTAGGTGATGTCGACTGCATCGCCTGCAGCGAGTGGGCCGGCATAGGTGAAGGACAACATTCCTGCGCCGTCAATGGCACAGTCACCGCAGGCGCCTCCGTCGACGAGCACGGTGGCGACATCGATGCCGATTCCGACGGTCACGTCGGTGACAGCGAGGTTTAGTGCTGGACGTGAACCTGCGTTGGTGATCGTTGTGACGTAGTCGACGGTGTCGCCGGGTTGGAAGTCCCATTCTTCGAGGTCTTCATCGGCGAAGTCTCCGTCGGAGGTGGTGCCTCGTTTGTCTACTTCGAGAATTGGACGGTCGAAGATGACGGTATCGGTGGAGTCGACGGAGCCGTCATAGGGAGGGAGCGACGCTGTCGATGGTTCAACAGATCCGAGGCGGTCGACGGTGTTCCAGTTGACCGATACGTCGTTCGCGAAGCTGTCGAGAAACTCGACAGGATCGCCGCTTCCGTAGTTCTCGTCGATTTGTGCGCTGTAGACAAAGACGAATTGGCGAGCCGATGCGTCGGCGACGATCGAGTTCGGATACCAGCCAATGCCAGCGCCGCCGCCTGGGAAGGCGGTTGGGGTCAGCGTGGCGATTGGGTCGGGACAGCCCGGTCCTGCGGGCAGGCAGACAGCGGAGTCGTAAGAAACAAAGCTCATGCCATCAGGGAGCACATCGGAGATGGTTAAGTTCTCGAACGAGGCACCTGCGGGAATGTCGACCGTGACGGTGTACGGGATGGGAAGGTCGGTTCCGTACCGTTCAACGCCGGCAACCTTGCCCACGCTCGGGGCGGGCGATCCGACCGTAACGAGCGCGTCGTCGGTAGCAGCACCAACAATGATGGTGTCGTTGGGGTTGGTTGTGCCGGGCAAGTACGAGATGTCGGCGACGATGTTGTTGACGATGTCCGTCGACGCAGGGGTACCGAGCACAACTCGCATTACTTCATCGATCGTTGCTGTACTGCCGGGCATCACGTCAAAGGCCGGGTAGGTAACCGTGCGGGCCGCTTCGTTCCATACGCCACCACCTGAGGTGGTTCCGCCGTCGGTTATGGGATTCAGGTCGGCGTCGAGAGGCTCGAGGGTCGAGGGCACGTTGTCGGTGATAACAACATCGCGGGCGGGTGCGACAACCAAGGTTTGTGTTGCCAGATCCACCGTTGGCACGGTTGCGATGAGCTCGTAGGCGACATCTGCCCCTGGCATGTACACGTTGTCGGGAGACGTGTTCTTGGCCAGTTCGATTTCGGGGATGATCGCCGATACAGCAGCGCGTACCCGGTCGGTGTCACGGTTTGACGGGCCGGTCGAAATCGACGAGAAGCACTCGGCGCCTTCAAAGACCTCACCCCAGGACGCTGTGGTGGGAACAACCGCTTCAAACGACAGGACAAAGGTCTCACCGCCCGCTGGAACGGTGTAAGAAATCTCGCCTGCACCGGTTTGTGCGGCGGTCATTGCCGCAACGTCACCTGGGAAGAGCACTCGCCACAGGATCTCGTTTGGTGTTGTTGTGTCCGTCTCGAGCACAAAGTCGGTGGCATCCGGTTCGGTGCCGGCTACTAGCGGAAGATCGACCCCTTCGATCTCCAACGAAACGCTGTCGACGTCGACAATGACGTCGCTCGGAAGCGAGATCAGTTCAAGCGCCGATGCCCAATACGTTGACCCATCGGGTCTGGCGAGGATGTCCTGGTAGACATCGCCCTCGTCAAAGGAGATCGAACTTTCGAAACGGACCAGCTCACCCGGCACAGCACCTTGGACGCCGGATTGGTCGATACCGACGGGGGTCCCGGACGGAACGACGGCACACGCGGTGGTTAAGCCGTCGGTTGCTGGATTTGTTTGGGCGTCAACTGGGTTGTCCAGGATCAACGAGGGAAGTACCGCAACCAACATGAAGACGAGCAGTACGCCGATAAAGCGCAGGTCGAACCGTCGTTGAAACATAAAGATGTGCTCCGTATCAGGGTTGCTACCTCAGGGGAGAAGGCAACATCACAAAAGGCAATAGGCCGTTCGAAGATTCCACATCGACGTAGTGCTAATGACCTTGAGGGCGCTGAATACAGGATTAGCAATATTGGTGCTAAAGAAAAAATAGCGTCAAAAGAGTTCCCGAAATTCCGAGTCGGACCGCGTCCCAAATCCGCGTGCACAAAGGGATCTCGACAGATCCAACGATCAGGGCAACTAGGCTCTGCAGAATGATTCGAGTCGCAGTTACTGGTGCAGGCGGACGTATGGGCGGCGAGGTATGTCGCGCTGTTGATGCCGCATCTGATCTTGTCCTCATTGGCGGGGTCGACCCGTCTGTTGAGGGCGAGCGGATGGGCGATGTCAATCACCTCACCTCGAGCCCAGGCGCCGACGTCATCGTTGTTGGGTCGGTAGACCAGCTCAATGCTGACGATGTCGATGTGGTGATCGATTTCACCCACCTCGATGTGAGCCGCACCGTACTCAATTGGTGCGGGGCCAACGGTGTGCACGCCGTTGTTGGCACGACCGGTTTCAGTAACGACGACCTCGCAGCGTTCTCCGATGGCTTCTCGACCAGTAACGCGATCATCGCCCCGAACTTTGCGATCGGTGCCGTGATGATGATGCGGATGGCGGAGTTGGCTGCGCCGTTCTTTGAGACCGCAGAGGTCATCGAGTTTCATCACAACCAAAAGCGCGACGCCCCATCGGGCACTGCAATGATGACCGCCCAACGTATCGAGGCCGCAAAGGCCGCTAGCGGTTCATCGTGGGACACCGACCCGACAGAACACGAGGTTGTCCCGGGCGCCAGGGGTGGAAAGGTCGGAGGTGTTGGCGTGCACGGCGTGCGTATGCACGGCATGGTTGCGCACCAAGAGGTCATCTTTGGCACCACGGGCGAAACACTGACTATTCGCCACGACAGCATCGATCGCAACTCGTTTATGCCCGGCGTGCTCTTGGCGACCAGGCAGGTCGCGGCGCAGTCGGGGCTGACCCTCGGACTCGACGCCCTTCTGTTTGGTAACTCCGGCGAGGGGTAAACCACCGGCAGTACTCGCCGATGTAAAGGAAATGTTCTTGCACGATTTTGGCGTAACGGCCCGACGTCTCTGCGTTGGCTGAAGTATCGTTCCGGTATGGTCACGATGGATACACCTCGGACGGATCTCGGCGCCATCCAGCCGTCGATTCGCCCGTACTCAAGCGAAGATTTCGCTTGGGCGGTCGGGTTGCTTGACGACACTGGTGGCCGCCATCGTGTCCGTCGTGGCACCGTTGTCGATGTTGCTGTCTTGCCCGGGCTTATCGCCGAACGAAACGGCCATGCCACCGCATTGCTAACGCTCGCTCGCCATCGCGAAGAGCTCGAACTATCGGTTATTGCGTCGGCACCCTTTGACGACGAGCTGGTCTCGCTGTTGATCGATGCAGCCAAAACGTACGCGCCTCCGATGTGCCGGCGTATCTACTCGATCTGCTCAAACGCAGACTTTGACGTTCAGCGTTGCCTGCAGCAATACGGTTTCCGGTTGTGTACGTCTCGCCCTGGCGCCATTGATTCCGTTGCCCGTCGTAGTCAGATCCCGTTGACCCGAACGCTTTTGGGTGTTCCGGTTCGAGACGAGATCGAACTCGACCAGTTACTTCCGTAAACGCACCGTGTTCGCAACCCCCCGCTGGATTCTCTCGCACATCTTTGCCATCACCGTCGTTGTTGCCTTTGTGGCGGCTGGGTTCTGGCAGATCGAGCGCCTGAATCAGAGGCAAGACGAAAACGTGCTCGTTGCGTCGCGCATGGTTGCTCCTGTTCTGCTGGAGGACCTGTTGGACGTCGACCCCGGGACCCTCGAATATCGACGGGTGCAGGTGTCGGGGTCCTACGACTCAGAGTCGGAAATTCTCATAGCGAACCGTAGCGACCAAGGTGCCCCAGGTTTCTGGCTGTGGACCAACTTTGTCACGGACGACGGAGACCTTCTCATTAACCGTGGTTTTGTGAATCGCGGAGTCATCTTGGAAACCAGCGGTTCGGCACCCCGAAGTGACGCCGAGGCCGAGCCCGGTCCAATCGTGATCGAAGGCCTGATTCGTCAGGGCCTCGACGATGCCAAGATCAGCCAAGATGGCTCCCAAATCACTCGCCCGGACGCCCGACTGGCGGCCGAGCTGCTCGAGCTCGACACGGCGTTGGATGCAGCGTTCTACGTAGAGCTCGATGCCCAGGAGCCACCGCGAGCCTCGGCGATTCCCGCATCGGTCCCTGAACCTGACCTCGGCGAAGGACCCCATCGAAGTTATGCCTTCCAGTGGTTCACCTTCGCAACGATCGGTGCGATTGGGTACGCCCTCGTGCTCATCCGGATCCGACGCGGTGATCAAACGCGTGGAGACGTTCCGGTCTAACGCAAGCTGGCGAGGTATCCCTTGCTTCGGGTCCTGTCCGGGACAAACAGCGCTGTAGCCTCTGCAGCTGGAGAAGGAGAGCGCAATGGCTCGGTTCGGACATGTACTTACG
>JAVCKV010301515.1:0-14348 GCA_032274145.1 Herpochondria borealis
CTCCTTCAATAATTTGAAAATCAGTGACTTAAGTATAGAGGGCAGGTTTGCTACGACAGAGAAGAATCTAGATTCTTTGGTAAACAAAAAACGAAATCTCCTTATGTCAATGACATTGCCATTTAGAGGTATAGGAAAAAACAATTGTTGTAAATGAATTAATCTTCGATATTTTCGAGGTAGGTATTTCTTAGTTTTAATCGAACTTTTTTAGCGGGTATGAATCCTTTAATAAAATCTACTACTTCACCATCTCTAAGAAAGATGGTTGTCGGAACACTGTGTATTCCAAAAAAATGTGAAATTTCATGTTGTTCTTCTAAATCAACTTTAAAGAAATGAACATCTGATTCAAATTCTTGGCTAACTCTTTCCATCATACTATCCATTATTTCAGAATTACCAGACCACTCTGCTCCAAATACAAGGACAGCGGGTTGACGTTGAGCAACCACAATATCTTCGAAGGCTTGTGTTGTAATCTTTTTGTAATTCATTGGATATGTCAAATTCTGTTGTTTTTTAAAGAGTTCCAATACGTATTAATTCAAATTTCGTTCCAAATTTATAACTAACTGATAATCAAATATTTATGACTAAATTATTGTTATTATTTTGATTAAATAAAATCAAATGATTAGATTTAAGAAAACTATTTTCTTAAATAATCCCTTTTATCAATCTCTAGTTTTTTCATTCGGGAGGTAAGGGTTTTATCATTCATGCCTAGAAGTTCACCTGCACCTAATTCTCCACTCACTTTTCCTTTTGTTCGTTCTAGCGCATCTATGATATGTTTCTTTTGCATGTCTTCCATGCTTAAAAACTTGGAAGATTTAACATTCGTCTTTCTGGAAAGAGATAAATCAAAACTTAAAACTTTCCCTTTTGAAAGGATTACAGCTCGTTCTACCAAATTTTCAAGTTCCCTTACATTTCCTAGAAAGTCGTAGGCCATCAATTTGTTCATCGAACTAGCAGATATTTCAGAAATTTCTTTATTTATTTTTTTAGCATACTTTTCAGTAAAATGCTTTACAAGCACTGGAATGTCCTCTCGACGCTCTCGTAATGGAATATTATAAATTGGAAAAACATTCAATCGATAGTACAAATCTTCTCTAAATGTTCCTTTCTCAACTTCTTCCTCTAAATTACGATTGGTCGCTGCAATAATTCTTACATCAATATTAAGTAGCTTGTCTCCTCCTACCCTTTCAATCTCTCCTTCTTGTAGCACTCGAAGTAATTTTGCCTGAAGGTCTAGTGGCAATTCACCTATTTCATCTAAAAAAATAGTCCCCTTATCTGCTCGTTCAAATTTGCCAATTTTCTGCTGATAAGCTCCTGTAAAAGAACCTTTTTCATGACCAAACAATTCGCTTTCAATCAAATTTTCAGGCAATGCTCCACAGTTCACCTTAATCATAGGAAGTTCTTCTCGTTCGCTCAATTGATGAATAGCCCTGGCTAGCAATTCTTTACCCGTTCCTGTCTCTCCGAGAATTAAAACAGTCGCATCAGTATCGGCAACTTGCTCTATCTGACGGAGGACTCGTTTATAATTAGGATCACGAGTAATGATATTGCTAAAATTGAATTCAATATCGATTTCTTCTTTAAGTGCAATGTTTTCGGCGGCTGTAGCTTCTTGTAAATATTGAATCTCATCAAACTGTCGAGTAATTTCTCCTTCTTTTTGTTTCCTTTCCGTTATATCACGAAGCACTGATACGCTAAATTCTTCGTTTTCAAACTTGACCATTGTAATATTCATTTCGCACGGAATGGTTTCACCACTTTTAGTTTTAAGTGTTCTTTCCATTCCACGAATTTTTGCTCCAGCTCTCATTTTTTCCCATCCTTTCTCAAAAATATCTATGTTACTATCCGTAAAAAATTCGAAGATTTTAAACTTTTCAATTTCACTTCGCTTATATCCTGATTTCTGAACAAAAGCATCATTGAAATACCTGAATGTACCATCATGATTCAACCAAAATATCAAGTCCATAGATTGATCCAATGTATGCTTGGACATTATAGCCAATTCATTAAGTTGCTTCCGTTCTGTGATGTCCCTTAATATGGAAGAGGAAAAGTATTTACCATCAGACTGAATCATTGAAATGGTCATTTCAGCAGGAAAGACTTCACCACTCTTTGTTACCATTCTTCGAAATACATCTTTATAAAAATGATCTTCCTTAAGCATGTCCCAACCTTTCTTATAGCGACTCTCACTTCCATTTTCAACAAAATTCAATACTTTCATTTGTTTGATTTCCTCACGAGTATATCCCATTCTTTCAACAAATGCGTCATTAAAATATTTAAATGTGCCATCTTCTTTTGCCCAAAAAATAAGGTCCAAAGCATTATCTAATGTATGCTTAGACATTTTAAGCATCTCATCTTGCTTTTTCTTTTTAGATAAATCTCGCACAAAGGCACAATTGAATTCTTTGCCTCGATAATTGATGTAATTGGTAATGACTGAAATTGGAATTTGGACATTATCCTTGGTGTAGTGTATAGAATCGAACTCAAGACTTTTTTCTTTTTTTAAATTTTCCCAAAAAATACTTAAGTCTGTGTCATATTCTTTATCCAGAAATTTAATACTCTGCCCAAGTAATTCATCCGCACTATATTTCAATTTTTGACAAGCAGTTTGATTGACATAAGTAATGATGCTTTCACTATCCAACCAAAAAATCATATCCCTAGCATAATCCATAGAATATTTCGTAAAATACATATCATCTGTACGTTTCGAAATATTTTCTAAGTTTTGAAGGGTTCCATAAATTTTTATTGTTTCATCCTCCAAACCTATTGGGTGGGCATGAAGGTTGAAATTCTTATGTTGACCATTGACTTCAAAAGAATAATCAAATTCGAAAGCAATGCCTTTCTCTACCGCTGCGGTTATTTTTTCATTATAAATTTTTAAATCATTCTCAGAAAGTCCCTTGGTAATGAAATCTTGAAGTGTCGTTTCATCAATAGGTGCTTTCGCAGGTAGCTCCAACAAACGATACATTTCATCATTGAAGAAAAATTCATTGCTCACTATATCCCATTCCCAACTTCCAATCCCTGCTATCCGAGTCGTCAATTCTAAAAGTTCCTCATAGCGGTTAGTTTTCATGAGATTTTGAGTACTCACCATCGCCACTCGTTCCTCTCCAACCTTTAGGAGAACTGCTTGTAATTGAACAGGAAAGATAGATTCATCTTTGTTGATATGCTCTGATTCCATTGAAATTGAACGATCCTCTTCCATTTGCTTCCAAAGTTTTTTCCAAGCCCTTAAAGACATACTTGGATTAACTTCGAAAATTGTTCTTACAGGAAATTGTTCTTTGGAATAACCTAATTGTTCTATTAAACTTTGATTAGCAGATAGTATTTGCCCATCAGATTGAAGAATCATTACCCCATTACCACTGATTTCAATAGCATCGCTAATAGCAGTAAGGGTCTGATTACTTTCGACATCAAATGATTTCATTCTTTTTATGTTATTGAAAAAAATTGTTGAAAAAATGGGCTCTTTTCAAGGAGAAATTCATTTTTGTTAAAAATCTACCTCATCTATTTTGTTTAACCTTTATCTACCAAAGATTAAACAAAACAATAGCCAATATACGTATTTTTTTGATTAAATCTAATCAAAATTCTGATATTTCAGCAAACATTATTTTTCAAAACCTTCACAACAAGTTAATTATCAGGTGTTTACAACTTTGGCACGGCGTTTGATTAACGTTAATCATCAGCAATGATAAACAAACAATATAAATGTTGTAAAAATTCAAAATTATTCAGACAGAACTTATTACAAAACAACAGCCCTTTAATCACTTGAACTTCCTAACACTCTAAAACAAACGATTATGACAAATTCAATTTTAAAACCGCAGAACAGACTTAGTATAGAAAACAGAGAACAGCAGAACACTTTAAGCGATTTAGTTGGATTAACGAAGTACTCTTTACCAAGAATGAAAAAACGTCTAATCCAACTAAAGCAAATAACTAACGAACACTTTGATGTAATCATTAGAATGGATGCTGAAAAACATCTTAAAAAACAGACCAAGATGCTTTCTATCGCTTATGATTTACTTTCAAGAATATCTGATTCTTTAGAAAAAGCAAAAAACAACGAATATATTTCCCAAAACCTTATTCAACAATATAAAGAAGAACGAGATCTATTAGTCTACATGGATTTTGAAGTGACTAAAAAATATTTCTCATTCATTCAAGATTATTTTCAGCCGCAAGTCGTACAATTGAATTCAATAGCGGCTTAATTCAAAAACTAAATACAACGTTTTCATACATCGTGATAATGGATATTGTCCACTATACGCCTGGGCAGGTTTTGTCCTTAGCTTAACCATCTTTTGTTTAACCTTTTAAAATTTACCGACATGACTACATTAAATTTCAATAATAACATCAGCAAGATAGAATCATTATTATTTGGTTTCGCAATGAGATTGACTCGTAATAAAGAGAATGCTAAAGACTTGATGCAAGAAACGTTAATGCGTTGTTATGATAAAAGGGACCGATTCACAGAAGGTACTAATTTCAAATCATGGGCGACAACAGTCATGTATAATTCTTATATCAACCACTACAGAAAAAGAAAAACTAGAAATAAAGTTATTAAGCCAATTGAAGATTTCAACTACATGGTAGAAAATAAAAGTGTAGAAGGTAATGCCTACTCTATCATCATGATGAAAGAATTAAGAAGCATGGTTGGTAATTTAAGTGACGATTATAAAATTCCATTCAAAATGTTTGTTGATGGATATCAATACGATGAAATTGCTAAAGAATTAGACTTGCCAATGGGTACTGTCAAAAGTCGAATTTTCTACGCAAGAAAAAAATTAAAAGGTATGTGTACTGCTCGGTATGAAAATATTGAGACTTTGAGAGCTGCCTAATAAAATACTATGCGAGATTTTTATAACACTATTCTCCCGAACATATCACTACATAAAATCATGAACATTCACCTATAAAAATCTCATCCATAGGTTTTCTCAAAAAGCGGAACTCACTTCAATCCCCTCTTAATGAAGCGTTCCGCTTTTTTTATAAAGTAAGTACTAGGACACAAATATCTTTAGTTTGTGTCCTAGTACTTAGTTCTAAAAAACAATAAAAATGCATAACAATAAAAATATCTTTTTGCTACTCCTTTGCTTGATAATTTTTGGTGCTTGTGAACCTATTTCTCAAAATGTCAATAAGGAAGGAGAAGACATTTTAAAAACACACGAATTAGAAGTACCGTTGTCCGATATAAAAACTGATTTCCAAGACACTATCTATGTACCTATTTATTCTGACATCTATAGCGAGTCTAAAAATGGACGCTTCTTATTGACTGCCACTTTGAGTATTCGAAACACAAGTATGACGGATTCTATTTTTTTAAAGGCGATAGATTATTACGATACAGCTGGAAATTTGGTAAGAAAATACAATGACAAGACACTCTTTTTAAAACCTCTAGAATCAATTGATTATGTCGTAGATGAGAAAGATAAAAGTGGAGGATCAGGTGCAAACTTCATCATTATTTGGAGTGCTAAAAATGACAAAATCAAACCCATATTCGAGGCAGTAATGATTTCCACCAAAGGACAACAAGGAATTTCTTTTACCTCTAAAGGAATTTCAATTAGTCGTAAATAAAGCAAAACAATACCAAAAGATTCAACCAAAGAATTTAGGTTTCATTTATTCTTGACCCGTCCAGAATTCCATCTGGACGGGTTTTTTATTTAATTGAAAAACGTAACTATCTATACCCAAATCTCCTCCTTTATTATTGAGCGTTCGATAAATAGGTTCCTTTTGAATCTTTAATAGGTGAGATAAATTTTCGAGTTTTCGTTGAGCATGTTCATATCCAATTTGATATATCTTTTGAATTTTATTTCTTTCGAACATACTGAAATGACACAATCCTTCAGGAGAAAAAATTGGTAGTATAAAAAATGGCAGTCTTCAAAAATCTGAAGACTGCCATAATTTTAAAACTAAATAAAAAACTTACTCCTTGTTTTGTGTTTTTAGTTTGGGTAGAGACATGGAGTAATATTTAGAGTGAATTCCTTTAGAAAGTTTCTAGGCTCAATTTGTTCATTTCATCTTCTATTTTTTGAAAAAAATATGCTCTGTAAATAGTTCTAAATCCCCCTCCTCTTTTCATAATCTTTTGAACATATCAAATACTCACCCGTTTTAGTAAAAATTGATTACATCACAATGAATTTTAAAAAGGTGGCACTTACTCGAATCCACCAAAACATAAATTTGCGATCACATTGTTACAAAGAATCAACACATTTAAAATTACTTCTTGCTTCTGACCGAGGCAATACAAACCCTCAAAGATATGCGCATTTTAGCTTGTTTAATATTAGCCATTACATTTTTTATTCCTCAAGAAGAAACAGTACTTACCTCACCATTTGAAAGTGTAAAGACTTGTAATGCTCGCTACGGATTTTGCATTAATTATCCAGAAGAAGAATTTCCACATCAATTTACTGCTGACAATAATGATGGCGTTATGCTTCAATCAAAAGATAAAAAAGTCGGCATTACAGTAGCTGGCATGAGAAAAGATTTTTATAAAGACACCTATGATATTTATGAAGAGTTCGTAAGTGAACGCATTGAAAATATAGAGGACGGAAAAATGTTTTATGAGGAAATTAAAAAAGATTCTTATGAAACTTATTTCACTGATGGGCAACACCATTATTTTCAAAAATTATTTATTCAAGGTGACAATTATGTCATTTATCAAATTGAAACTCCCGCTACTATGTCTTTCCGAATCCCACTAATAAAGGAAAAAGTAAGGGTTTCATTTCGAGCTTAATAAAAGGAAACAATAACCTAGACCAATGCGCTTGTTCTTTTTTACATTTAAAAAATATAAAAATTATGGGAGCACCAAATCAATTTTTAAATCAAAAAAATCACATTAATATGAATTATTTAGGATTCGATAAAGCAAAAGTAACTCCTGTTGTGAGTGAATTAAATACCTTACTTTCTAACTACCATGTGTACTATCAAAACTTAAGAAACTTCCATTGGAACATCAAAGGAGAAAATTTCTTTGAATTACACAATCAATTCGAGGAACTTTACAATGATGCTCGATTGAGAATAGATGAAATCGCTGAACGAATTTTGACACTAAGACATCGTCCATTGAGTCGTATCACAGATTACCTCACGATTGCGACTATTCCTGAAGCATTACTCATTGAAGATGATAGAGATATGGTTTTAGTTATATTAGAAAATCACAAAACCTTAATTGCTAATTTGAGAATGGTCATAAAATTAGCTGGCGAAGCAAAAGATGAAGGAACCATCGATATGGTCGGTAGCTTTTTAGAGAGCCTAGAGAAGAAATCTTGGATGTTAGATGCATGGGCTACTAGAAAATTAAAACCAGAAATGGCATCGTAAAACTGAATAGAGCAATATAAAATAACAACCCATTTACATTTTTTGTAAATGGGTTGTTGTTTTTAATAAAAAGCCTTTTGATTAAAAACAACTTCACTCATAATTCTTTGCAAAAGAAAAAAGTAAAGGCAGCCACTTCAAAAAGAGCTGCCTTTATAACCCCAAAAAACCAAATGAAAACAATCTACATATGTGGCTTAAAAATTTGAATATCTTTTTACTATCTCATCCGAACTTTCTTCTTTATTGATTTTTTCCTAAAACGCAATAGAAAATAAATTGTTCAATTAATAAAAAAGAAAATCACCGCGAATCTCAATACCTTCCCTATCAAATCTTTCTTTGACAATTTTCAAAATATCACATTGTAATTTTTATTCAAAATATTATTGTTGTCTTACTCTAAAGGCTGACGAAAATTAGTCTCAAAATGGTTTTCAGAAAAGTGATTTATATCATTTTATTCTACTCGGTGTTATGTTCTTTATTTTATCTCTTCTCTTTTTTATTAAAAAAAATTTGATTTTGATTCTTGAATTGTATCAGTATAAATTTAATGTAAACCAAAAAAAATCTTACCCAAAATATATTTGGGTAAGATATGTTCAACCTATAAACATGATTCAAAAACACCGAAAAAATTGAATCACATTATTATTAAAAACAAAAAAATGAAGGATTTAAGTTAATTTATTATTCAATTTCTCCTTTTAAGATAACACCATTACTAGTAGAATTACTAATAAGATGCTATCCTCTAAGGCGAGTGTTAATATTCTAATTTCTAAAAAGGAATAACAGCAAGTACCGTTACATTTATAGATACGTCAGCACTAGCATCTAATTGAAATCCTAAAAGGTCTAATGAAGTCAATGCCGTTACTTCTAGAAATCCTTTTGCTTCCATCGAACCATCATTGTTTTCATCTTCATAACCAACATAGTGCAATTCATATTCACCCTCTTCTAAGAAAGATAAATTGTACTCTCCACTAGCATTAACAACAGCACTGGTCTCTGCGTTTTTAAACATGATATTACTACTCCCCTGCCCTTGCGTTTCTACATCTCTATTAAAGGTTCCTTTTTTGTATGCATACACTACAATTCTATCACCAGCAACACCTAACATATCATTTGTAGAACCTTTTACTTTTCCTGTTTTGTCTTTTTTGACCACTCGTACAGAAGTACGAAGTTCCGCTTCTGTAACAAAATCAAATTTGTCATCACTCGTAGCATTATCTTGTTTCTTGACCGCTTTTCTAACATCGAAATCCATCACAATATTCGTCGTACTATTTTCTTCAACTGTAAATTCTCCACTATTGATTGTGATTTCACTCACTGCACTTCCAGAAGAACTAAGATCATGTTTCTTATTATCATCCGTTAAGACATAGCATCCTGGACTATTTCCACTTGCATCTGTCTCGTGGTCTAACACTAAACTTACATTACTATATGTTCCAGCTTCGAGTTCGCCCATTCCTAATAATTTAGTATCTCCATTTTGGTAAGCTAATAAGTCAATTGTTTGGCTACCGCTAAAATCACTAATGATTTCTCCATCTACTTTTACAGCCGTTACTGTTACGAAGGTTCCTTGGACACTTGTGTCATCAATTGGGGCATCTGTGATTTCAAATTGTGCAGAACCTTTGACTATCACATTATTTGGGTCATCCTCTCCATCTCCATCTTTTGTACAGTTGGTGAAAGTCATTATTAAAGCAAGAAAAAATATTCCTTTTACAAATACATTTTTAATAAAATTCATAGGATTAAAATTTAAAATTAAGTTTTTAGAAATAGATAACCGAGAATGAAATTGGGGAGGTACTTTCTCGGTCATCCTTTTATTCATATTTGGATTATAAAAATTATTCAAAAAAATGAGATTAAAAAATGGATAGCCGAGAACGGGAGTTGGGAGATTTTCATCTCGGCTATCCTAAGTGTTTCATACTCTGGATATTTTCTTTGGGTGTCCAAAGCTTGTTCAATATTGTTTCTAATTATACTTACGAAATTGGTTTTTGAACTGGATGTTTATTTTTTATTTTTTTTAAAAAAAAATAAAAAATAACAGAAATTGGGAATTTTTATCTAGGCTATTTTATGATGCCATTTTTAAAATTCTTTTTTGTTGCCTTCTTTTTCATCTACGAATTGTTGTTTTCAAATGAATATTTCGAAATATTAATTATTTTTTAATCGACGCTAAAACGGGTTGTGTATCTCATTTGTTCAATGACCAATCTAATATTCCCTCAGATGCAGCAATGGACTAAAATAAATTAACTACTATTTTGAGAGACAATCAACACGTGATATTAAAACTAGACTAACATACAGATGTACGAAGTAATGATGATTACAATTTACGATTGTCTAATAAAAGAGCAAAAGCAGCTGTTCAATATTTAACTACAAAAAATGGAATTAGTGAAGAGCGTCTAACTTCAGAAGGATATGGCAAAGGTCAGTTATTCGTTCCTTGTGAAACTTGTTCAGAAGAAGTAGATCAACGCAATAGAAGAACAGAATTAAAAATTATTGGATGGTCTAGATAGAAAAAGATAACTTACTTTAAAGAATAAAATGGTTTGTTTTTGTTAAAATCTTGCTATTTATTAAATAATAAAAGCCTGACAATCAGATGATTATCAGGCTTTATTTTGGTATTTGTAGCGGAGGCAGGACTTACCTATAATAATTAACAAAAAACAACAATAAATAAAGTGCTGTAAATCAGTAATTTACGAGTTTTTACTTTTTGATAATTATTGACATTTAGGGTTGTTTAGTATATTTTTGTTACTATTTTGTTACTCGTTTCATTTCACCAACAATATAATTCCGTAAATCATGCCTGTAAAGCTACGTACAAAAACATTATCTGGAGGTAAGAAAAGTTTCTACTTAGACATCTATCATAATGGTGAACGACATTATGAATTTTTAAAAATCTATATCGAAAAAGGAGATAAAGATTTAAAAGAGAAAAAGATGTTGGCAGAACGAATTCGTGCCAAACGAGAATTAGAAATTCAAAGTGAAGAACACGACTTTGTTCCAAAGCATAGAAAGAATATTGACTTCCTAGTTTTTTACCAAAACTTTATCGATAACTATAACAACAAAGATAAACGTCTCGTCAGATACGCTTTGGAGAAGTTCAAACTGATGATTCAAAAAGATAAATTATCCATCAAAGAAGTGACTCCAAAATTATGTGAACAGTTTGCTAATTTCTTGACTAACCCTGAAAATGGATTAAGGGGTGAAACACCATACAACTATTGGACAAAATTTCGAAGGGTTCTCAAGTCCGCATACAAAGAAGGTATCATTAGAAAAAATCCAACAGAAGGAATTGTCGTCAGAAGAATAACTGGACAATTAAAAAAGAATGTGCTCACCTCTGAAGAATTACAATCATTAGCAAATACAGATTGCGGAAACGCTGAAGTCAAAAGAGCTTTTCTTTTTGCGTGCTATACAGGTCTCGGTGTTGCAGAACTTCGTAAACTTACTTGGGCAAGAATCGCCAATAAGAAAATAAAAATATTTCGAGAAAAGAACGGGGAACAAATCATCAACGATCTTCATCCAAATGCAATTGAATTGTTGGGCGAATCTAGTTGGCCAGAAGAAAAAATATTTTCTCTACCTACCGATGTATCCATAAGCAAAACTCTAAAAACTTGGATAAAGCGTGCTGGAATCGAGAAGAATATTTCTTTCTATTGTGGCAGACATACTTTTGCAACTCTATTGTTATTAAATGGCGCAAATTTAAAGACGGTGGCTGATTGTTTAGGACATTCTAACACTAAACACACGATTAAGTATTTGAATTATGTGGACGAGTTAAAGTCTGAAGCGATTAGTTCCTTACCTAGTATCAAATTATAGATAGTAGAATAAAAGCGTTTTTGTTTTCATTTTGAAGCAATTTGAAGTTTTTTTAGTAAAGTTTCTAATCTTTAATCAATATAATAATAAGTGAAACCAAAATCTTTTATCTCGACTGTTTCAGTTTTCTTATCTGAATAATTCTTTTGAACAAAGATTTTAGGGGATGACAATTTAGAATATGAAATCACAAACTCTTTTAATCTTGAATAATCTTCTTTCAGAAATTCTATCCTATCAATCTTTTCTCTCCCTCCTAAAGTATAATGGAAACTTATACTTATATCAATTAAACTCGAATCTGAAAATAATTTTTCATCAACTTCTATTTCAACAACTTTGGTTTCAGTAGGATTATCTTTAGGAGAAGTAGTGATATTTATACTTTCAGCACAAGACTCCTTTTTTGTCCAATTGCCTTTAATATCCGTTCCATCATTAACATATTCGGTTACTCTATAAAATACAGACTTATCCATTTTAACGGCAAAAGGAAATTTTATGCTTCTTGTATGTATATCTGTTTCAGAGTTAGAAAAATAAGCATCGATTTGGACCGGCATTCCTGAAACTCCTTCTGCCTTAATCTCTACATATTTCATCTCCAAGTCCGCTCTTAATTTATTTGAAAAATCAAAACAACTAACTTCTATAGGTGCGTAAGCTGGCGGAAGGTCTTCTTGAATAATATCTATTTTCTTAACAGACTCTGGATATTTATTTACATCAATTTCTAGAGCAAAGGTATTTCCTCCAACAGCCATATTCATCAGTGTAGTATCGAAAACTTCTTTAGATTCATTATCTTCATTGATGTCTATTTTCTCTTTCAATTCATCTGAGTTAGTGTCAATCTTTATGTCATTTTTTAGACCATAAATCATATCGGCAAAAACAGTATAGTTAAAACTTAGTGCGAGTTTTCCTTCCTTCACTTGTTGCCATAATAGTTCTGCATCTTCATTATCAAATTTTAAAGTAAAAACTCTTTCACTCCAAAAAGAATTCCTACCTCGTTCATTTCCACTTGTAGAATCAAAATACCCTACATTTCCAATTTTACTCTCTTTAGTGGAGGTAAGAATTACAGAAGATATATTATTAATAGGTAAGGGCTTTAGTTTAACTTTTCTACCACCTAAAACATCCTTTATTTTATTCAATTGGGATTTATTAAGCACGTCATTGACTATAGTAAATTGTACCATATTCAGATAACGTACCTCATTAGCATCTCCATAACAAGAAGAACCAATATACCTCATTGAGAGTAACTGAAAAAATGGTTTACCAGTATTTTCGACTTTTAATTCTAATGGAGAAATGGAATAATAAAATAAATTCTCTTTTTTAAAATCTTGAAAAATAGAAATATCTTCTACCTGTACCTTTGAACCATAAACTGGTTGAGAAAACAAGTTATTAACAGAAAAGAAAACCATGATAATGAAAAAATAAATAATCCTACTATTCATTTGGTAATTATAAATTTATTGATATTAAAAATTCCTAAATTTAATCTTTTAAACAACGACAGGAATTAGATGTAGTTGATACAAAAACTAGCTCCTGTTGTAGCAGATTCTTCTGAAGACCATAAAAAAAGTCCAAAATAGTTTCCATTAGCGGAATCAAGGGTTGATGACCAATATATGGTACCGTTCCCAAGACTTAGTAAAGGAAGGCCCCATACCATACTAGACCATCCACTTGGTAACGCAGTGAAACCACTACTATTAGTAGCTCCAGTATTTGGAGAATTCCATAAATCAATAGACTTAAGTTTTCCTCCTGCAATATCACTTCCTCCTAAAAATCCTATCAATATGTTAAATTCATTTTGTGATGGTATATGCCAACCAAATTCGTATTAACCGAGATAACTGCCTCAGGCATTCCTGTAAATGAACGGTTACCTCCCCCATCTGTAGGTATCGATTCTAAATCACACAAAACAACAAAAAGAATAACAATATCAAAAGAAAAAGATTCGCTCTGTCCATTATTACCCTTAACGGTAAGATTTATTGTGTAATTACCTGGATTCTGATATATATGGATGGGGTTCATTTCTGTAGATGAATTGGAAGTAGTAGTAGAAGGGTCACCAAAATCCCACTGATAACTTTCTGCATTGGTTGATAAGTTCTTAAACTTGACTATAGCTGGAGCAAAACCTTTATTAGAAATTTCCTCTATTTCAAAGTTAGCTGAAAGATTTCCACCTGTTATGGAATCATCATCAAAAGGTTCTAAATCGCATGAGAAAGATAAAGTACAGACTAATAAAATAAATAGAAATAATCTCATGATTTTGATTTATAATTTTCCTTGAGAGTTAGTTTTAAGAAAGAGTAATTGGTCATCTCTTCGACCTACTATACCCAAACCGCAATCATCTTTATCTTGAACAAATGATGTACTATAATCAAATGTACCTGTAAGTTGAGGTATGATTATTTTTGGATAATCATCAAATTTATTACCATTTCTGTCTGTCTTAATTAAAACCATTTCACACTTATTATTAACTTCACACGAAGTACCCAATATAAAATAACTTCCTAATTTACTCTTACCTGCAAAATCTCTGATCAAATTATTACTACTTTGATGATTATAGCAACTATTTTGAACACACGAGATGAGCAGGCATTCAAATGCAGCTCTCTCATGAATCTAAGTAGAATGACGTAGACTTATAGATAATCATCCTTGATACTCATTCCAACAACAGAAGATAGAACCGAACCCCACGCCTGTAATCCGCTCTGAGCGTCCTTTTTTACCGATAATTCTAGCTTTCTGACTGCCTGCTTCGAAACGCCACATTTTAACAGAATGACCCCGAGCGATTTATACGTGCATTCATCAGGTTGAATGGAAGTTTTAATCAT
>JAVCKV010301737.1:0-14342 GCA_032274145.1 Herpochondria borealis
TCCGTAACAGCGCAGGTGCACAAACTAGAGTGTTCTAGTTCTTTCTAGTAACCGCACTGTACAACAGCACAGTACAGCAAAGCACTGTACCAAAAAGTGCCAGCACATTGACAGATTGACACGAAGACGTCTGGGTCGCTCCGAGTGGCGCGGGCCCTACATCCAGGGATTCCGCCGCGGCGCCGGTGGGTTCCCCTTTCGCGAAGACCGGGCCGACTGTCGCACCGGATCCGGCACTGACGTCCAAGGACGATGTCCCTCCCGGCGGTTGGAGTGGATTAATGTCCCTGGTTGTGCTCGAGAGCGACCCGGTAGACTAATCCTCTGCTTTTCACGCCCTTGCCGTGCTGTTGTCCTAGAAGAGACTGCACCTAGGGACTGGGATTATTCCCTAGTACCTTGACGCCATGAGCTGCCTCCCCGGGGACCTTCCGTCGCAAGCGATTCGGTACTCCAACTGGCAGCGACGTATTCCACTATTACGAGCTCTTCGTCGAGGAATTGGATCTCAAAACGTGGACGCCGGGTGGTCAGAACGAGTTATGCTACGCAAAGGCCCTGTCACTATTAACTAGGGGAGGGGTGACCGATGTACGTCACTGTTTCACGGTTCACAATTTTATTACGACCACGCGATCCTCCCCAACGACTTCCGCACTTGCTTGCGAGTGTTGAGAGGCTGGTGGCCATCAGATGGTCACCCAGGATTGAAGTACTGTACGGAGTACTGTATACGATTGATTCTGGTCAATAAAAGAAGTCGTCGCTGGTATGACTATTTTTTGGTGACTACTCCGACACCTGACTAGTTAGTCAGTCATTTACATATAAAAATTTCCACTACTCCGTCAGTCAGAAATACGGCCCTGGGATAACCTCCAGCTAACTTTTACCCCATGGTCGATGCAAGACGAATAATTTGAACGAAGCGATACTCAGGTATTGTGTTTGGTTTTTTGATAAGAAATAGTATAGTGTGAAGCATGGTAGGGGCTTTTTCTCCATTGAACGCGATGTTCCGCGGAAGATCTGGGTTCTCGAGGAATTTGTTTTGCATCCTTTCTAGTTCAGATCATCAGTCTCTTCATATTCATAGTCCCTGTTTTTGTGGTGGGAAAAAGTTGCTTCAGTGGCGACAGGAGTATTAGTGACTTGCTGTGACTCCACAGTTATCAGCGATCCTGGTTCGACTGTTGCGGGCACTTGAACGTGCTGCTGACTAAGGACTTCAATCGTGACGTCAGACCACCCGTAACCATCTTCGATCGTCGGAAGGTTGTCAAAAGTTTCTCTCAAGATTTCAACTGAGTCCTCTTTGAGGGACGCTTGTTAATCTTACTTTGAGTTACGAAAAAATTTCTTAGTGCGCTTAAGATGACAGTTTGATGAATCAAGAAAAAACAACAGCTGACGATTGTCTTAAAATATAAATCTGATAAAATAAATAATAATTTCAAAATGAGAGGAAAATAGGAACACTACTTCTAGAACCAATAATTAAGAAATGAGTTGAGGTACTCATAATTTAATAGGTATAATAAGAATAAAATTTAACTCAAAAACTATACCCTATCATTATTATGATCTTACTAAATCTAAAAATTGTAAACAAAAATGAGACATTTGTTTTCAAGGCTACGGATTCAATATCAAAAAAACACTTATAAAACATACGAAACGAAACAATTGTAATGACATATAATTTGAAATTTATAATCAACTCAACCCATTTCAAAAAATTAATCAAAACAATAATTATCACAAATTTATAGTCCGAAAAACAATTTTCTAAAAGAAAGCAATTTCATTTATAGGAACCAGAATGCATTCCCTGAAGAGAACAAAGAATAAATTTAAGAAATAATGCAGAACCCTTGCGTGCTTCATTGGCCAACAACCGCGCCCATCTATTGGCCTGTCGCTTCTATCGGATAACCTGGTACCTGTAGTATCAAAAACCCCAGCACGGAATGTATGTAAAAGAATAGTGCCATTGAAAGCACGGTAGTTCGGTTTAGGTAGCAGGTGATCCCGTGAAATGGGCTTGGTGGGTTAAAGGACTGTAACTACTAGAGGTACGGAACTGTTCATACCTCGGCGAGGTAATGGAGGACTCCGGACAAGGAAAAGGTACTGCAGAGAGAGCCGTCTGCGCTCTTTGGAGGAAACATGGGGGTACGACACTCTCTTGTGTTGAGAAGGGAGCGGTAGATACTACTATGATAGAATAGGGAGAGACGCGCTCACTGGGGTAGGAGAAGGGGGATTACGTGCTTACTTTTATCGGGGTCGGGGTAGTGGTGTGAGACACGGAGCTCGGCACGCGTGGAATGGGACGGGGATAAAGAGAGTAGTCCCCCTCGCTTGCGCAGGAATGGGGAGACGGAGAGATACCGGACTCGGGGCTTGGCTCGCATGGTTAATCGGACGGAAGGGAGACAGGAGGTAGCGCTCGCTGGAGACAGGACGGGGGATGTGAGACGCGGCGCTAGGAACGTGAAGCACGGAGCGGGGGAAACTTTCGCTCTCACTGGCAAAGATCGCAGAGACGGGGGACAACGCGCGCACGCATTGCGGTAAAAACGGGGGACCGCCTGTCCATCTACAAGACACAGCCGGGCACGCGGAGGGAGGCTGGATATGGTAAACTGGGACGCGGCGCTTAGCTCGCGCAGGGTAAAGAGCTCCAGAGTATGTTGTTGTTTATTGAGCGTTCGCGATGAGACGCGTTGGTCCGCTTAAGTACTAAATGCGAGAAGGGGCACACGTGTAGTCTGACCTACTGTATTTTTCTTAGAATAACACTTACCATAGTAAGGATAAACAATATATAGGGAATTAGCCATAGTAGTATACCATACCACACTGTGCTATGCCAACTACGGTGTAGCTTGGTACGCTGGGAGAATCCGACAGGGCGCAGATCGACCGGTGAATCCCGACGGTAAACAGCGGCCCCGGACTGGTATCAAAAGGGATGCATATCATGTGTATGGTTTCAACTAGGGGTTTTATCATCGAATAGCTCCGTGCATAAATTAGGGACATAATCTGTATAAATTGAATTAATTCCAGGATTTCGAGGTCCTGGTTAGTTACTAGTCTGCTTCAGTGCGGCCATCAAGGTACGCTGTATTATACTGCAGATCAATTCCCAGAATCTTCTTTTCGCAACGCGGGACGTCTGCTGAACTGTGGTTACATAGCCGGATTAGGACTATGCACCTGCCTGCGCCTTGATATTCTCGCTTTCTTCGGGGTAAGACAAGAAAGACTTGCAGCTGGCGCACTTCAGAGCAACTGTGAGCTCGTAAATTGCGGAAGCGACAAAGCAGATCCCGCCCCCATGTGAGTCTCCGTATTTTATCCAGTTCGTGGTCTCCGGTAAAAGCTTGGAAGGATGAAATGCTTCTTGGATCTTCGTTGATCGTGTTACGCAGCGTGGTCCTTCACGAAATCATGGTGGTTTCGGACAGAGCCTTTGGGATAGAAAGACTCGTACAAATCATACGAAGACTGTCAGTTAGCGAGAGAAAGATGTAATGATTCATTTCAGTTGTCCAACTCAGAGCACGGAGCTGTTACAAATAGAGACGTAGTTTCAGATTAAAGGTCACGGGACAGCGTGTAACCAATGGAATATTAAACGAAAAGAAGCGTATACGAACTTAGGAGGGAGAAAGCCGGGCCTGTCTGTGCTGGAAGCATTTCTTCGTAGACCACAGTTGACCTTGGCCTTTTCTGCTCCGGCGAAAGGTAAAGTGGGACCCGGATCTGTATCTGTAGCACCAGCCGCAGCAGGAGAGCTAGTTCGTAGAGCGCAAAATGGGGAAGGGAGTGGCGAAAGGGGTTAGCCTTTGCGACAGCATTGGCTGAGGTGACGTACGTATCCGGTATGAAATAAAGCGTTGAGCGGGTCCGAGAGTTGGGAGGCTTAGTGGGAATGGGACGCAAACATCCAGTACAGAAGCGCAATAGTTAAGGTATACGACAGAAGGGATGGCACAACGAGCCGAAGATGTCCCATAACCGGTTGGTAAACAAGATGTGAAAACGTATTTCAGCGCACGTTTCAAGATAAAGGAGAGGAGGTGAAAGACACATCGCGGACGCTTATTGCAGAAGGGAAGGTGGTAAAACATGCAACATGCATGTGGAACCTGAAGTGCAATCAGGACATGTCGAAAAGTATGGCTGTGAATGGCGCCGGGTGGGGATATAACCGGGTAAAAATGTACGGGGATGGCTGCGTGCATTGTAGACATCAATGTTCGTTTCATACTAACAATGGTACATGAAAAAGGTCTACAAGTTTCCGAACATAGCGGAGGGATGGACCATGGATTTTGCAGCCGGAAAGAAAAGTGCCTAAACACCTATTGGAGTGATAATATCGTTCACGCGAATAAGGAAAAAGAAATGTTGAGAGAGGCAATGGTTTTACTGCCCCTTCTGTAGCATGTGCTCGCATATCTTATCAAAATACCATGTTCTCAGTCAGTACGATTAGGATATGTAGAACTACAACGGGAGAGGCTGTGAGTGGGGAGGCCATTTCACGCTTAATTTTATGCAGGAGTTACTAGTCTCATCAACTAGGAAGATCTGTAGTTGCTGCGGCCATAAAATTGAGCGTGAGAACTGCCTCTCGCGTAAAGTGAATCCAGCGCCAGGAATAGTTTAGAAGCGACCTGTGTGTTGCACGAGGGACGATTAAATCGGTCATGCACGTTCGAGGGACACAGAAAGCAAGCACAGGTTAGTTGGATGAAATTTCCACACCGTGTGTTGTCGGAACCACGCATGAAAAGTACAATTTTGTGCTAACATTTGCATTAATTGCATAGCTGTAAATGAGCAACGCTGGATTTAAAGACGGGCGATCTCGTGCCTTGTAGATCAGAGATATTATCGGACAACGACGAAGACCTTTGGAAGATGTTCGGCCCTTTTCGAGGATGGGTTGGTGGGCGTACACGATTTCTCGGCGGCTGGTTTTGTGGAATCATACATGCTGCCCTATTTAGGCGTTCCAAATCTCACTCTGCGGAAGTGAAAATGAAACGTTAAATATAGTAGGACTAATATAATTTACACGTCACATACTGGGAATATATTGTTGCGGTAGTACCACCACACTAGACGATTTAAATTTACATTACATCAGTACAAATTTCACCTGTATCTGGAAATTCTCCTGCTGGGAAATCATTATCCTGTCTCTTAATCCACAGGTTCATTTTTTCATCCATGAAGCACTCATCCTTTGTCGCTTACGCTATACTCTGCCTCGCTTTTATGCTACATGCTTTCCCATCCACCACACAGATTTACGTTTAATTATTTCCAAAATCTCCGTGTCATCCGTTCCCTCCCTTTTTCCATCTCCATTACTCCAGAAACCTTCTTCTCGGAGCTATTAAATTCGTCTGTCGTTTTCCATACTGTCCGTATATGCGCAATTCAGCTGTCAAACTGAGGAAGCACAGACGCATCCGCCCATGGTTCAGATCCACCGAAGACGACTCAAAATCATAACCCGCACTCCACGCCCTCCCCTGTATGCCCGCAAGTCATGGAGGCACTGATTAGGGCGTATGCGCCACAAAATATGTGGATTACAGTGCTGAGGGCAACGGTGAAGACGACCCAGGGACGGGATACAAGCATGAAGAAGTGCAAAAAATCATCGTGCAAGAAACTCAACATGTTCGTTACCAAGCCGTGGATTTTCTTCTGCAATATAATCTAAGCGAAAATGAAGATGTCACGTCTGTGGATGGTTTCGAAATGGACTCAATCGCCGTCTAACATTCAGAAACCAGTAATTTTCCACTCACAGCGGCAAACGAAATGGTATGGGTCGGAAACATTCGGGACTGTCACGGGCGTAATAAAGGTCCTGGGCTCAAGAAAAATAATCCGCTTTTAACTACAGACCTATCGTGGTAAGTACATAAGTAAGCAAAAAACGCAGCCTCCTAAAAGCGATCCGAAATAATAACTAAGAATAATCACGCGCCTCCTCCGTGGCATCCACAAGAACGGGCTGGGAGACCAGACGCGATGTTTCCGGAATTTATATTCCCAAACCATCTATTCCTTACTGGAACCACTCCAGAATGTAGCAGTCAGTAAAAATATCCCAAATACAATGATACATTCTTCACAAACCAGGTTGGCTTTCAATTCCATTGATAGAGGGGTTTCCCTGTTGAAAATTAAATAAGTAGCTTCGAGTTGTACTTTTTAAGTTTGTTAATCTGAGGTGTCTTGGTCTTTCTCCACTTTAGGAATTTGATTCTCCACAAAAAACTTTGATCTCAACCGCGGCAGGCTTAGAACACTTCACGAAATTCTTTTCGAATGAGCCCATTAAGTAGCGTATTTGGACACCACCACGACCGGTGGTTTTCTTGATGCGTTGTAGCATACTTTCTTACCAAGAATCGAGACGGCACAGGAACGAAATGGTACCGGTGTATGAATTTACTTCCTCGTGGAAAGGTTAGAAGCCTATGTAAGCCCGTAAAAAGTGGTCATAAAGCTCCGTCCTAAACGAAAAGTAACCTTTCTATCCAGTGAAGTTGAAGAGATGGTCATCATTTTACAAGATTGAATAGTGATACACTGAACCATCCTTAAATTTTCACAAGAATGAAGTTCCTTGACAATTCATTCATGTTGCTAATTTTCTTTCATTCCTTGGCGAATGAGAGCGCCTAATCCCTGTTTTTTAAGAAGGCGACGCGCACGGAAAGGTTATGTGTCCCTATCTAGTATGATAGTAGATGAAGAATCTTTTGCCCGAGACCCTTTTCCTTGGAAAAAGGTTTCAGACAGCCTCAGACAGCCTCTCGGATACTTTCACTTACGGTTGTGTTCCAATTTACATTTGTGAAGAGATTCTGAACAGCTTTCTTGATACAATTGCCTGCATCAGGGTACAACGGGACAAAAATAGTGCTTGAGTGTAGATAGAGAACTGAGAAATAGGTTAGAAATAAGTGCCCCTTCCGTCTGCAATTTAGAACAGTGTGGATTATTTGGTGCCGCTGTAAACAGTACGGACTTTGAATAACCTTTTTGGAGCACCGAAAAAGTTAAAGTTCCAGCAACTCCCTTGCACATCTACCCGGGAGCTCTCTCATTAGCGCAGTATTTGCCCCGTTGAAATGGGTTCCATATTCAAAACGTGACTATGACGTCCTGCAGGGGTTAGGATGAAGGTAGGGATGGACGACTTCGTACCGGCCGCAACACAGTGCTCGTCTGCATGGTTACCCAGCTTCAAGCGTAGGCTGATAATTTCGGCCTGTAGCATGCTCTCGCTTTCCTTCGTCGCACGTAAAGAAAAGGAAAAAGCCTTGTGTGGCGCGTTTCTTCTCAGTGATGTTCTGTTATTTCTGAACTTATTACGTCGACTTAGAGACATGCTTGTCCCTGTCACCTTCCTTTTGTTAACACGACCAGAACCAGAGTACCCTTCCGATATATGTTCAACTTCAAGCTGTTACATGACTCATGTGGTATGTTCTTCTCGATAATAAGTCCCTTGAGATTCAAGAGCACCGCGTGGTGGGTCCATGTACTCCGAACCCTGCGTATCTTCAGGCTTCATGTCGGTTTGTGGTGCAATAAAAAGACCTATTTGTCACATGTTCATCTTCTTTGACAACTTCCGCCTGCATTTTCTCTTCTATGCCCCGTTACAGCTCTTCAAGTATTAAAGTGAACTGACTTTGAGGTGTTCAGGTTGCTTCGAAGGCGTTTATTTCGTTGTCGTCTCCATCATCCTCATGAAAGAACCAGAGCGCGTTCGTTGCACATTAGACGAAGTTTTTTCGTCCCTAAGTAATTGGAATGTCTCCATGTCTTGGTTTTCCGGCTGAAGTTCGCTAAAACGAGGAACAGAACTCTGTGTCGATAACAATTCATGCGCGTTCCCACCTTTCATCACTTATTTCGTGAACTGGACTGACTGCACCTTTTTGTGCTATTTTAGCTTGCGAAGATGGGTGGTTGTAGCACATGGTTTACATTACCTTCAACCTAAGCCGCTTCGGGTGCATCTCTAGTTGAGACAATCCGTGTGGTGAGACCCAAACAACGAAAAACGATTCAAATACGAACAGAACTTTTGGAAGGGTTGTTGGCGGCTGTTCTGATAAGGTCAATTTCGGTGGAAGCGGTTGGGATGCCCTGTCCTGAAGTATTGTTGTAGTCTTTTGTGGGACTCATTTTTAATGGACGTTCCGGACACATAATTTAATAACTGTGTTGGTTAAAGAAATTACTGCGGTGTTGCTGCAATGCCGGGCATCACTTTTTCAAGGAGCTTTGTACCTTATCATGGAGGTTTTGTGCTCCTCCTGGCAGACCACATCAACAGCCTTAACTCGACGGCTGGTGTCTCAATCGCCAAGACGTTCAAGAAAAGCCAAAAGATCTCAAAACGACGAAAAAGAAGGTACTAACGAGTACAACTTCGAAGACGACAATAGCGACGCGGGGAACGGCAAAGACGAATTCGAAAATAAGAAAAAGGGCGAAAGGTCAGAAACGGAAAAGGAGAAATAGACAGTCAAAGGCAGAAAGCGAACTTCTGTATCGCGCAGCATCACTGCAGGGACCAAACGTGGCCGCAATAATACATCTGGAACCGGAAAGGCCTCTGGGTACGAGGCATCGGATGCCATCTCCGTCGAATACTCCGACCCAGACGTGGAGGGCATCCGTTCTGGTAGGCGGGACTGTCAGGATGAAGCTGAATGATGCCGCCACGCCGCAGAAGACTTACCGACAGTCCCGCACCGTACCGGCCACGGCGCCTGGCAAGTGCACCCATATTTTCAAGCGCGGTCACGGCAACGTTCATGATACTCTAGGCCGTGTTCGGATTTCACACGCAACTCGGGCTCGATTATCCGATGGAATACAGCGACAGCGCGGTGTTTCTCAACAACTGTGACCGGTCGCGCAGCTCGTGCCCCCGTGGTTTTTGTCGTTCTGCGGAGGCATTGGCGTGCAGACTGCAGCTGAGTGCATTAGAATGATGGAAGTCGGGCTGCGTGCTCGGACGCAGGCTGTTGCGACGGATGAATGGCGCGGAGCGTGGGAACCGGTGTGAGGGAGTCGATGTGAGGTTTGTGAAGTGAGCCCACATCTTGCGCGATCTGGTGTTTCTTTTTCGGAGGACTACCAACTTGCGAAGGAATGAGATATACTGTACCGGTACATGTGTATAATTTCGATACAGTGTTTATTTTGAAAATTTGCTACTGTAATCCATACCAACGAAAGAATAATTGTTACCTGCTCGTGATCTGCGCTTGCGTGGAACTCCACGGCTACGCACTATTATTGTAACTTACATCACATGCCATCCTGCACCATCCATCCATTCGATGCATTCAATTCAAACCATGTAACCGTTACGCAATCGGCGTTGCACATTCGTCACTCCCACCCTGAAACTTCGAACTGACCCTCAGAGCACCTGGCCACATTCTTCTCGTCCTCCTTCACCGCATCCGCAAGTCGCCCACTGTGCAAGCATGAAAGGCTCTGTGAGTGCACTGCTATGATGCTGCAGGACACACTCACACCTACAAAGTGTCGCAGAATGCCCTCCAAGATAGATACGACGCAACAATACGTCGGGCAGCTGCAGAAAGGGTCAAGTGTTGTTGGGCTTGGAGTGAAAACAAGACCAAGATCAACTGCCGCTGTTCTACCTCATTGTCCGTTGCCCCCACATCGTCCTACAAGGGGAACGGCGACTAAGTGTCCTTTATGAATACTAAACTACAGAGCGGCTCAATAAAGAATGAAACAAACGAAGCGGAGGGTTGAAGAAGAGAGAGAGAGATAGTGTAGGGGAGGGAAAGAGAAATAAAAATGCAGTCTAACGTTACTTGCATTACATAATCCACGTACAGTACATAGAAACTGAAACATTCCCACCACTCCGACGAGATAGACTGTTACTCTTGGTTCTAAGGGAAGGGGAACCGTCGCCAAGCACCATCCTAGGTGATTTAAAAAAAGAGGCAGGGGGAGGGGGAAGGATTGGCTGATTGTGGTATATGCGTTTCTCGCTGTGCTGCAACTGCCCACGAGTCAAAGTAGACGTATTTAGTGCACTCTGACTTTTTCGTATTGTCAAAGTTCAATAGATAGGACTGCAATCATTTTTACCACATCTTCAATTTCGGCGTAAAAGATAGCATCAATCGCGCCTAACCCCAAAAAGTATGGATTTGATCGGCGAATGCGTCCGCTAGTTTGTCTTCTTGTCGGTCCACCCGGAAAAGCTGCGCGACCCCGTCGTCGTCTCCACCGTTGACTTTCATACGGCTCAACATCTCCCTTCTACTGTCGACGCCTCCTCGAAATCGCGTGCGGCTACGATGCAGCATTTTCAAACCTCCTCCTTCATCATCTTCTGCATCACCATCATATTTGTCGTCAGGAAACAACTTCCCCTTTCATCGAAATCTCCAACCCAAGTTCCCTTGCTGCGCATGGCTCCTTCCCGATTGTCTCCACCTATTTGCATCTTCCCTGTTTATTGCAAAGTTTCCCCACCCATCCTGACGTCCAAGTCGACCATGAGCCCGTAGCTTACAATGCAAACTCTGCACGATTCTCTGACGGGTATAAAGACAATAAATGAATGAACTTTCTCTAATGTTACCGAACACAAAATGGAGCATCATTTTTGTATTTTCTACCATTATCACGTAAATAAATCGTGCGGCGATTTGTGCACAAGTCTTACAAGTGAGGGGTAGCGATCGGGGACTCCGTGGTTAGCGGGACGCATTTATGTAGGAATCAACTAAGATATCTTTCTAATTTTATTTTAGGACTTCGTGTGACATACCAGGCAATATTTCTTAACATGGAAAGAACATATTCGGACATGAAAGTAGTTTTAGATGAATTTGGAATATTTCTTCAGACGTAAGGTAAAGCTATCAGTAAAAGATATATAACTAAAAACCAGGGTTGAGCATGGCTACTAAAAGTAAAAAATGAAAAGGATTCAACTAGTAAATGCCCTTCTACCATGTACTTCTTTTCCAGTAATGGATATTTTCGGTTTTTTTGCTAGAGGTACTTCGTGGAAAGTTCTCCTCCCATACTGCAAATGAAGACAATCCTATTCGCCCACTTCAAATTATAATTTCCTGGTTCTTCAAATTTTCGTTCTTCACCTGGTTGCATTCTTATCATCTCCATGTACTTATCCGTATTTCCATAGAATACCATCGAGCATCTGCGGGTTCCTTCACACTTTTCCAGAAACATTGGTAAACCAAACGGTTTGATCTTCTGAGTAATGCAATCATGAAGCGATAACTTTACCCACGGCTCCGGTATGGATCCAAAAAAGCGTGCACTATTGATGTTAAATTCGTTCTCATAGTAATGCTGAGGTTGAACAGCTCGTACGACAAAAACAAGAGCGAGAGAAAAACAGAAAAAAGTTTTCATTGTGATGTTCGATATAAGCCAACAAATCAATGTTTAGAAACACGGAGGCGAATATTTATAGCCTCATCTTTGCGGTTCAATTAACTGGTTATTGTTCAACGTTCTCAAAAATAATCAGTTGCTTCCACAAAGTTTCGAACATTTTTGGACAGTTTGGACAAGGATGGACGACTGTGGCGAGATGTTCATTTCGTTAACAATTTTATTTGTTGACAATTTTATTTTGAACAGCGCAACTGATTGAGCATATTCGGTGGATTGATAAACTTTCAGCGTCACTGCTCGTTTTCGTGGGATTCCATATTGCTTCAAAAACTAAAACCAGTTTAAATTTCGACGGTGGGAAGCACCGGGCAATCGGCTTTTTCGCAAAACGGAGGCGAATATTTATACCCTCATCTTTGCGGTTCAATTAGCTGGTTATTGTTCAACGTTCTCAAAAAAAATCAGTTGCTTCCACAAAGTTTCGAACATATTTCCGTCTGCTGTCGTACTGAGTGATGTACACCAAACAGCTGCCCCTATTGTAGTAGAATGAAATTATTTCATTTCTCAAGTAATAGTACACTGGTACACTGTATGTGGCAGATTTCCACCACATACATGTACAATATAGTGTACGCCAAGGTAGTCCTGAGACACGTGTAGTTTATGTAGTTTTCTATATAAGCTACGCTGCATCTTACCACGCAAGCGCACACAAAATGAAAAAACTTACCTTCCCGTCTCGTTTCCGCGAGCTGAAGCGCCGTTCGTTCGTTGAACCACCCTGTTCCCCTTCTCAGAGCATGTAGTAAGTCTGCTCTGGTGGATCCAGCGTTACCTCTTCAGAGACCGTCGTTCTGCCAGCTTGTCCGTCCAGCAACCTTCGTTTGCCACCTCTTTCTTCAAGAGCCCGTCGTGCTCCACCTAAATGTAGTATCAAACACACCAAAAAAGGCGAATGTGTATCCGAGAGTGCTATTGTAGCCCTGTAGTTCGTTTAGGTAGCAGGTGATCCCGTGAAAGGGGCCTGGTTGTCTTTTGGTCTTCATCTATAGTAGAAACGGGACAAAGACACGGTGTATGGATACCTGGGAGACTGCGGAAAGTCTAAAGAGAACGCAGAGCGCTCTTTAAGGTAGCAAGAAGAATCCGCACACAAGCTGGTGCTGAGACGGGAAGGAGAGAGAGTGGTAGAGAGGGGGCGGTCGCGCTCACTGGCGACCGAGGGTTAAGGGGTAAGACGAGCTCCGGGCGCCTTTGGGATGGGACGCGGCGCGTAGCTCGCGTCAAGGGGGGGACTGGTAAAGAGGATTCCGTCGCTCTTGGGGGCGACGGGGTAACAGGACCATGGGACAGCGGGCTCCGCGCTGTTGGACGGGGACGAGATGTGTGGTACGCGGCATTTCAGCATGCGTATGACGCTCGCTAAGGAGAGGGTCGCCCTCAGTGGTGACCCAGGCAGGGTGTAGACGCGCTCCGGGCTTCTCCGGCTAGAGAACTAGTCTCACGCGCTGTAACGACGGTAAATAGAGTGGGATGCGGCGCTACAGCTCGCCAATCACGCTTGGAGCGAGGGGACGGGGGGAGATGCACGCAACTGGTGCGAGACAGGAGACGGGGATAAATCCGGGACGCGGCGCTACAGCACGCGTAGGGAACCGCTCCTAAGGGAAGGGGGAGTCGCTCTCACTGGCGACTAGGACGGGAGGATGAAGGGCCGGTTAGACAACGCGCGCTCGCTTTGTTGAGACGGTCCAGGGGTCCGGTTGTGCACCTTACTAGACACAACCGGGAGCAACGGAGTACGGCTGGGGCTTGGTAGATTCGGGACGCGGCTATTCAGCTCGCACAGGGAAGAGCTCCAGAGAAGGTTGTCGTTTATTCAGGTGATCGCGATGAGACGCGACAGAGCTCCTAAATACTAAGCAAATCGTAAAACACATGTAGTCCCACTTAAAACACATGTAGTCCCACTTATATAATAGCCTTCGTAGTACAGTACTAATACCACAGGGTTGTGATAAAACGTACAATAGGAAACATCAGGGAAGCTACAGTATAATATGGTCAGAGAGCTACACATTAGCTCTTGGTTATGGGTGAGACGGGAGACGCCGTTAGCCGAAGGGTGTGCATTGGAGAATAATTCGAATTAAATAAGGAATATAAAAAGAAAATACAATTCAGTCTTTTCAGCTAACTAGCTGTCTCAGAGGGATTCGTAAGGTAGTATGTATTATACTACATATGAGGTCCGATTCCCGGCATGGGCCATACATGTGTAACTATCGCGGATATTGATGCCCCCGGGTGAGTCGGTGTATGTTCATGCGGTTTTTTGTTATGTACATTTATATGCTTTGGCTGTACGTCATTCTACCCCGCTCAGCCTTGCCCTGGATTCCACTTGACGGTTTTTTTTTTGGGCATACCTCAAAATTACCACGTTGCTCAAACAAATTCGTTTGTTATTAAATTCATATACGTGCTCTTGGACAAGGCTGATATTTAAGCCGATTAACGAAGGAATGCGCATGACGACCGCAACGGAAAATGGATGCAAAGCGTACATATTTCGATGGAGCAATAGTATGAATGTTAACCTCCCGTGTGTAGTACTACACAAACTTACAGGATTATAAGTACAAAAAATGCTACTGTGAGCAATGTAATTCGTTTAGGTAGCAGTTTGTCTCGTAGAAAGGGCCTGGTGTGTTTCTAGGACTGTGCCTACTATAATTACGATGGAAAATACCTTGTATAGGTATGTAGAGGACGTGAGACGAGGACAAGGTACTGTAGAGTTCGCTCAGCGTTCTGTGTGGGGAACACGGGGTGTGGCACACTCGCTGGTG
>JAVCKV010301848.1:0-14341 GCA_032274145.1 Herpochondria borealis
AAGTGGTCGTAGAGAAAATTGCAAAAGGCATCATTATAGAGGCCAGGCTGGAGGGTGCATTGTGCGCAAAGGTGATTTCATACTTGGAAGGAAATCGTCCACCAAGGAGAGTAGAGAAGAAGGAAGGAGGGTAGAATTTGTGGGAAAGAACAATGACCCAGGCAGAAGAAAGCTGAAGGGAAAGTTGAAGGGAAAGGAGAAAGGACCCCATACAAAAACAGGCAAAAGGAAAAGGAAAAGGAAAAGGAGGAAGCATTGACTGGGAAGGGTGGAGTGTAGGAGAATGCAACATATACTATAACTACCCAAAGCAGGGTCCTGATGAGATCAATTTCCATCTGAAAGTCCCCAGTTCGATTTGTCACATTGCTCCGGTTATCTTGGGTTGTTCTCATATTTTGAATTCCTGGTGCCTGAGGTGTAGCCCAATGATGGTGTAGTCTCTTCTTGTCACCAAAACTCTTGCTTCTCTCCACACCATTTCTGACTGATCAGCCAGTATTGGCTGTTGAGGTATTTGAAACAAGGGCTACCTTCGACGTACTACATGTAGCTAGGATCTACCTGAAAAAACAACTTGCTCGTCCCTCTATGAGAGGTGTGTGGATGGTGATATAGCCCAAGAGCGGAGGTACTCCTTGGAGCACGATCCGATGGTGGGACAAGTAACCAACAACAACTGCTGGAGTATCATCTACAACCTGCAATTGATTCTGTTCGAGGAAGTAGAGTGACGTTGGGCTTTGATAATCTGCAGACTGATCTCGGTATGAATGGACGCCAATGCATACCCACACAGATAGGCACATGATATTATGATGCCTAGCAAGTCTTGTGTAGAGTAACTGTTCCAATCTATACCTTGCCTCGTTGTTATGCTAGCTCGAACACATAACACGTCTATATTTCATCTTTTCTACTTCATTACATCATATTGTTCCGAATGAAAGCAGGTGGTTGACTTAGTAATAAAGTACACGTTTATGCCTCTCGTCCAATTGTTGGCATCTTGGTGACATATACGTCTTGGCCGGCGATCATACCCATACAGCTGACTCCGATAAATGTAACAACAGTAAACATCAAGGTGAAAAGAATGCCTGCGAAAATATTGGGTGTCATGTGAACAAAGTAAACGCCGGTTGTGCCGTCGTTGTTATTGTTGTTCGCGTTGTCATCATCCCCGTTGTTTGCGTCTTCGAGACGACGACGCTTGCCGTTATCTTCCAGGGTCTTCATCTTGCGACGCTGTGCCATCGATCGTTCGAGCTTGACCTCGTCCGCGGATCTGACGCCAGCAAGAATGACGGTACCAACAGACTTGTTATCAATAGCCTTCATGACCAACTCATCAAGCAGAGATGGTGCAACAGTACTTGGGACATTCACCACAACAAGCTCGGCTTTTGCTCTGTTCACCATGCCCTGTTCATCCACAACAATATCAGTTTCAGGTGTGTCCTTCTCGATCGACGTCAGCTTGCTAGAAAATTCGTTAAGAGAAACCTGGAGTACGCGCCTGTCGGTGTCCGCGCCGACGTCACGGACAATCGAAAAGGGACTTTCAATGCCAGCAACATGGGAATGAACGGCGGTGGCATCGTTGTATTTGGAAGCAACAAGGGGCAAAGAACCACTAGAGGTAAGTCCTGACAACGTCTCCGAACCATCAGAAGATCTTCCAACAAGGAACACAGCCGTAGCCAATGACGAGTCTGATTCAGAGCCGTGGGACAGGAGGCTTGATGCCTTTACTGTTTTAGAGGAATGTACAACAGCCTCTGCATTATCATTTGTCCAGACGATAGCTGGTGCGGCGGAGGCCGAGCCAACAAATAGAGCTACGATGAGTGTTGCGACCTTCATCTTGTTGCTATGTGCGATGATACAGTATTGGATCTGTTGTCGCTGAGAACGGGGGGCACCAAGACTCGAGATGGGATGAAAGTGTTGATGGTTTTGTACGATGGACGTCGTAGTCTTTTGTACCAGAACACCTGGTGTTCGCGAAAAATGACGGATCATTCAAAATATACACATACAGGGTAATTGACGTTAAGTTGAGGTTTGCCTAGTTCCTACTTCAACGGCTGGTGCGATATTTTACTATGACCATGTACGTTACTGTTACCTTTTTGATATCGTGGTCCTTGCACTGGTGCTGCCTCGCTCATTGGACGCGGTTATCATACCTACATTTCTGAATATCTTATATAAAATGTAGCACAACACTACTGTACCCAGTACAGTAGGATGTTTCTTGCGTCTCACAAATTCTATTGACCTGTGGCCTCTGCTAGAGAAGCCGCAGTGGCAGCACTTCTACTATGTTCTTGCTTCTACTAGCAGCTCTCTTTAGCGTTTCTACACCATGCACGTAATAACCCATTTATTTTTGGCAGATAATCTTTCGGCTATTGGTGCCTCACAATGCGAACGCTTTTGCGCCGAAGGCACAGCTGAATGAATCCTGCTCGTCGTACACACGTCATTTTCGTTTTAGTTGTGGACCTCGTCGCCTTGCTAGATCAATGTTAAGCATAGCTCAAGAGAATCGTATGCTTGAGTTTGACTTCATTTAGCTTGGAGCCTCGTGCTTGGAGCAACAGCTACGAATCATGCTCATCTGATCATGGAATGAATGAATCGCCGATCTGCATGCCGGTACCAGTAGACAGTAGTGATAATATTCATCACCAATTTCTTCTCTTCTGTCATTGATGAGGTTGATGGCGAGAGCTATAAGTCAACAGTATCGACTTCCTCTGAGAAGAAAAGGAACTGGTTATGGTCGCAGTTCAAGGCTCATCCAACCGGCAGGCAAGCAGAAACCGGCATCCGCTGCTCCTGCTTCCCATTGCCTGCGTTTGCGTTGCCACCATCATGATGGGCATATCAACAACCCAGTTGAGTACATTCTTTGATTCAGTAGACAGCAGCATGTCTTCATCCGACGTATCGGTCAGCGTGGTCAGTCAGGAGAAGAAGCCTGTGGAGCTCCAAGCTACAGCAGAGTCTTCTTCGAAGCCAATCGTATCTGCTGCCTTGCGCAGCAGCACAAGAACCTCGGGTTCCTTTGACAACCCTTTTCTGCACTATCTAGCTCCCACTACAGGCTCGGATACTTTACACAGCCAAGCGGCAAGGGCTCTCTCTGACTGTGGTGGGCCGGTGAAGGCCCGTAAATCGTACTCTAAGTATAGTCACAAGCGCTTTGCTGCCTTTTCAGTGTATGATGGTGGTGCATGTGCCAAGCCGGACCTTATCGGACAAACCGCAGACCCTTCCGACGGACGCGAAAGGGACGAAACGAAATACGCGTGTGGGATAGCTAGTTTGCAGAAAGATGATGGAGATTGCATCATTTATTCCATTGGAAGGTACGTCGTCTCTCGCTGGGATTGTCGCCAAATTGTTGTCTTTTTCCCAACACTCACGAAACGCTTGTACAGCAACAACATGTGGAAATTTGAAGTGAGCGCTCACGCAATGACAAAGTGCGAAATACACTCATTCGATTGTACGGGTCCTCTCTCGAGGTTTGAAGTTCCGAACCTGCCGCGGCTACATTTTCACCATTGGTGCTTGGGCACAGAGTATCGTCCTGCTAATCCAGCTGCCTCCAACCTGGAGGAAACCCATGCTTCTGGCTTTTCGTTGGTAGGAGAAACATTGACCTTGTCACAGATACAGAAGCGAATGAATCATTCACAGGTGTCCTTGTACAAGATGGATATTGAAGGATACGAGTTTCCAATCATTGAGAGTTGGCTCAAGGAGGAGACGGAGCAACAGCAGTCAGCAACCACTTGGCCCATGCAAATACTCATGGAAGTGCATTACCGAACACAAATGCGCGACTTGGTACCACCAGAATGGTTCGCAACGAACAATGAAACGTCAGCCATGTGGCAAGATTGGAAGTCATATGCTGATTTGGTCAAGTTCAATTGTGATCTGCTGCGGTTGGGCTACATTGTGAGCATTCGTGATGACAATGCGCGTTGTAGGCACTGCTCGGAACTAACCCTGATTCGAATAAGCGATGGCGCCGTTCAAGGTTAGAGCAGGCATTGCGGCGACAAGGACTTTTGTGTGTATGGCAACGGAGCGTCTGGCGCTCTGATAGCTCGACACGCACAGTTGGCGCAGAGGTCAGTCACCAGGCAGTGGTAGCCGACAAAGGTGCAGGTAGTCTGCGCGGTAACTTGCATTCTGCATCGACGTTTCGGTCCGGTCCACCCTCGAATAAGTCTTGGCTTATTCTTGCAAGGGGGTTGGGACACTGTTGTAGAGAATCTGGCCCTGGAGCCCATGACCTAGATCAAAGGACAGACAGTTTAGCAAGTGTGCGTTATACTGACTGTCTCGTGAACCCATGCAGTGTGTACGGTACATCCCATACCGCCATGTAATGTGTAGCAACAATTTGGCCAAATTGTCAGTCTTGGAGTGAGCCCTTGAGCCATCCGTTGCTTCGAATGTGCATAGAATGAAACATGATCTAAAGAACTAGACTACAGGATAGAAGTTAAGAAGCAGAGAAGGCATTTGTAACCCTTACAATAATGATGTTTAGGTTATATCAGATGGCTGCTTGATGCAACCCTACGTTGCTACACCACGGGCGTAACAACTCTATGATGTGGCTCCACTAGCAGGCAGAGGACCGTTGTTGACCGAGAATGTTCTGCTGCACTAGCATTTGAAAACATTTACTCGACACGGGCGTAGAAGATACCCTTGGTGAGGATCTTCTTTGGGACCTTGGATCCCATGTCGGTATCAGAAAGCTGGGTAGCAACGTAAACACCTCCGATCTCTTGTTCCTCAACATTGACCTTGTTGACCTCCATCTCGATACGCCCTTGGGTGATGTCGAAGGTCTTGTTGGTCTCTCCGAAGAGCTCATCATCTCCCTCCTCACCAGATTGGAGAGCAGCAAGACCTTGGACCATGTCGTATCCAGTGGTTCCTCCACGTCCCTTAGGGTCAAGGAAAAGACCGGTTCTGTAGGAAGGAGTGGTGAAGTCTCCGCCCATCTGGAATCCAGCCTTGAAGGCATTTCCGTTACCCTTGGCAACAAGGTCCTTCACAGTGAAAAGGAAAGGAACACGCTCTCCACCTGGCATCTGCACGGTGGTAGGGGCGTAGTCGATACCCTCTTGTTCGGTGAAAGTGATCGATCCGGAGTTATCAAGCTTTCCCTGGATTCCCTCAAGGGTGTAGGTCTGACGAGTCATGACCTTGGAGTTGACGAACTTCTTCTCGAACTTTCCAGCCTTGCCAACATCCTCCTCGACGGCCCATGCCTTTGGCTCGATGCACATATCAACAAGCTTCTGGCCAGACTTGGGGGTGATGACACCGTCGCCGACAACCTCGGCACAACGGTTGGCAAGACCAGTTCCCTTCACCTGCATGTAGGTGAGCTGGTTGATCTCAGCCTTGGTCAAAGCCTGGGCTGGGGCAGCAGCCATACCGAATGCAATGGCACCTGCAAGGGCGGCCTTACCGGCATCCTTAAGGTTCATGTTGAGCGCGGTGTTACGCTGCAACAAACAAACGAACCCATCAAAAGAGGTGAGAGAGACAAGGTTAGTAAGAGTGGGTTAGATGGTGGTGATCAAACTCACTCGACGCATTACATTCTAAAATAACATGTTTTTAGTCGGCTTGTTCGATGTCTCGTTTTTGTGAATCACCATAGTACGATCCTATGGTGTTCGTTGCACTCATTGGTCGTCTGTCGCAATCCTTCAATCCAATCTTCGCTACAGTCTATAGTCTTCAATCCCCTAGAACTTACGTTGGCATTAGGAGCCGGGGCAAAGGCAGAAGCCGAAGCAACAAGGGCAAGGGAGGCGGCAGCAGTGAACTTCATGGTCAAAATTTGTTGGAGTTGTCAAGTGTGCGATTTCCCTTCCACAGACTGCTTGTACGGCGAATTTACGTACGCAAACGTAAGCGTCTTGTTGATGCCGGACAGAAGTAGAAGTTGATGTGAGTCAATGGATATGTTTCCGGGTTGCGTATCTTGAAGTCGGCACCTAGGATCCTGGTATATTTTTTCCGTGGAAGATCAAAGAAGGATAATTCAGTCGAACGAATCAAAAAGGATTCCATTCGATTTTCCGCGCGGTTCCCGAGAGTTGCACTCTTTCGTTTCGAAACACAGGGACTAGTCTAGTAGAGACGTTAGACTTCACCTGTTTCACTGTAGTAAAAGGTAACCACCTTCCGCCAAACGTCTCGTGAGGAGACTTTAGGTCGAATCGAATTTGAGAGAAGAGCGCTTTCTGGGATATAGAGCATATGCATACTGAGTGGTGTTGTGAGGTCTTAGGCTAGCCTTTCCTCAGGCAGTTACTACGACTCTTGACTGGCAATAAAAACGCCTCCCCGCCACCAACTCCCGAGAGCATCATCGTTTTGTGATACAAAGATCTAGAGAATAGATCAATAGAAAGAATGCAACATATTTAATTAAATATGCAGTGTAATTAGTAGCGGGTTTCCTGCGGTAATCGCAAGTTAGAGTTGTCAATTCAAAAAATCAACGGAGAGGGTCCAATCGAGCTCTTGTACCATCTGCTTAGGGCCTTTAGGTCGTCCACCTGCAGGCTTGATGTATTAGTGAGCGTTGTTAACGCTCGAAGCAAATAACATGTATATGTAACTTAGTTTCCAACATAGCCAAGGGTCAACCCCAGGGCCAAGGAAACCACGCAGGCCACAATGCCTGTACCATAACCAACCACCATATCGTCATCCCAGTCTTGATGAGCATGGTGTTGGTGATGTTGCTGAGCTGGAGCCATTGACGCTGCGGCCTGAGCAAAGGCAAATGGAGGAGGATAACATTCCTGTTCAGAGCAGTACGCTGCTGCTGCCGCCGCAATTGCTGCTTGTTGTTGGATGAGAGATGGGTTTTGATCTTGTTGTTGACGCTTGAAAGCGCGTTTCTTGGGTGCAAACGCCGCCGAAGCGACGGTTGCAACCCAACAGAGGAGAAGGAATTGAAGAAGCTTCCCCATGACAACTAGAAAAATAATACGAAAAGTGAGCTGAAGTCGACTGATGTGTTTTTACGTAAGGCGAAAAACAGAAACATTGGGGTCACGGACAAAGTGTCACATCAAGGACAACAAGGGACAAGAAGAAAGCGAACTCTACAATCATCTCTTTTCTTTCCATCTTCGCCACTCATACATCCATACGCATAGACCTCTGGGACATCATAGCTGCACAGCAACAAAGGGATGATCAATAGTCAACGGCAACATCGCAATTCAAAGACTCACATGGGGGAAAGTGTGATGTCCTGCCAACAATTTTTGAACCTCCTCCGACAGCAAAAAGTGTGATTCTGTCTTGTGTAGAATATGTATGGGAATACTGAAGCATTAGGAATCTCTTTTCACTTTCTGGTTAGTCCCGTCACCAATTATTGGTTGGCGATTAGCTTCGTCAAAGAAACCCGGAGCTTTCTATGAACGGCCGCAATTTCGCTTCAAGTTGGCATGGCGACTACTTGCTACTGTATATAACATTGTATACGTATTTGCTTACTATTTATGATAAAATTCAAAATGTCCTACCGTAACTTGAAACGAACACCAAACACAGAACAGTGCATCGTACCTTCATCCTGCTCTGATTGTTCGTCTGCTAACTTGCTAGACAACTTGGAGAATCCTCTCTAATAGTAATATGAGCTGATTGTTAAGGGTGAAATGACTTGGAAACACAAATAGTGAGTTTCGACTACATCCGTTTTAGTGTGCTGCAAAAATCGCAATGGAGCACTGTCACGAGTGTCCAGTATGGCCCCGATAAATGGGGTGGAAGCATCGGAAGTTCTCAGTTTTACAGACATGCGAACACAACAAGGTACGAAATCAAGATCGCAAGTCCCTCGCATCATAAAAGTTGAAAATCAATTTGACACCATACTACACACAAAAATGGATTCTCTATCAATGGCCCTGAGCCAATTATACTTGAGCTGATAAAGGCAATGCCTAAGGAGACGGAATCAGAAGAAATGGCAACTCCTCCTGTTGTGCATGCCGCTTTACCACCAAAGCAAAGGGAAAAGACAGCTATTTGCTCGGGCCTGCAAAAGGTTGAGCATCAGCCACCAGAGCTTTGTATTCGACAATCTCACCATCTCTTGCACCAGAAGCCCCCACCAGCCCCAAACATCAAAGATCAGAGCATTTGGTCAGCGCTTTTGTGATAGATGATGGAAACAATGGCATGGAGAGTGGAGCGCCCATTGCAATGACATCTCTTATGTGAGGGTATTGGACCCATTGAAAAGTTATGATAGCTTTGTTGGCAGTTTTCATCCTGGTCAGGTTTGACAGCCGCGTTGATTGTTACACAGACCAACAACACCAACGGCAGTAACTTCTTAGAGGGACGGACATCCAGTCCAACAATGATTACAGTACCATCTGCAGCTTGCTCCCAACTTCCATTACATTTTCTTTCAGTGTCCACACCTTATACTCCACTGTCTTCTAGATATCCTTCAGAATCACCAATGTTTGCACCAACAGTGCAACCCTTGCAATTCCCTCAAAGTTGCATCCACTTGGGTCAATATCTACTGGAGAGATCTGAGGACAAGTTGGGAGCCTCTGTGTCCCTCTCCAAACATGGTAATTGGATCACTGTTGGTGGACCCGCTGGATGTGATGGGGAATGGTGCACATGAATCAGAATACTGGACAAGGTTACTGGGAAAGGTATAGCAGGCAAATCTTTTGGGGGAACCCCGCAGATGCATTTTTGGTTGGTGGGTGGGTGGATATTAGTGTACCACTCTGTCAGGATCACTATGTATTTCCTGGCAACATACTCCATCAAAGATCACCCAGGAAGGGTTTGAGTGTACCAAAGAGTTGAAGTGAATCAAACATATGAACAAAAGTTGACTCTGATTTTGTTGGTATTGATAAGCTTGGTCACACTGTATTGATTAGTAGTAGTGGGGACAATATTGTGGTTGGTGCCAGGGATCGATGTCTGGTTTGTGTCTTCAAACTGAACAATGTCACCACTCAACAACAGAAGGAAGTTGGTCAAGGTTTGGAGGGTTTTCACACTTTCAACAATACTTCGCAATCCACAATTGGATCATCCATTTCGATCACAGCTGATTGTAGCCTTTGGGGCACCAGGAGTCTACAAAAGTTTCGACTATGAGGCACCCCAGGGTGAGCAGTTGTTTTTGAATTCAATGGGAACACATGGGTCAAGTCTTTACAGAAGGCGAGTCCAATGATTTGTTTGGAAGCTTGGTTGCCCCCCTCTATCAGATGGTGGAATGAGAATCACAGTTGGAAGCCCCCATAGCGAAGGAGGATTGACAGGAAACTTGATCAATGAAGACTTTAGGATTGCGCATGTCTTTGAGTATAGCATGACGATGCAAATGTGGCATCAAATTGGATCTACAATCCAATGGGGCATACTTTTGATTGGCTAGGTTGTTCTCTTTCCTTGTCATCAGAAGAAAATATACTCGCTGTTGGTGCAGAAGGTAGCAATTGTTTTCAATGAAGAGGAGTGGGAGCAATTCAGTGACACCATTGTTGATCCCATTGTAATGGCCAATGCTGGATCAAGCATTGCAAGTATGTCTGGAGATGGGTCTGACATACCTGGCGTAGTGACTGGCAAGTATGATACCAATTTCCGATAGGCCTGGGTTGGTGCAAGTTTACAAAACTGGGATTCCAATTGCTGGCAACTTTCCTGTTACACAGTGCTTCTGAATGTTACACACACAATAATATCAGAAGCTGGTGGATTGAGAGGCTTGATTTATTTTGGCAGTAGAAGGAAATTGTGAGTAACTCAGTGTTTAGTATGTGGTTGGTATTGTCAGACTATAACAGCGAAGCTTCTGAAAGCACTACATCTCTTCTCATTCCAGCAGAGGGTGTGTACAGGTTCATGATCTAATAGCACAGAGGGGGCAATTTATGATTGACCAGACAATGAGTGGTGTTGTGGTATGGCGAAAACATAAAAGAATTTATCTGGACAATGATGCTGAAGACAAGTTGAAATATGCATGAGTACAAAAACTTCAGATATGTTTCTAACTCCCCTGCCTCCCATACATGATTCGAGTGGTTTGCCAGTCAGACACTATGTTCAATTAGATTGAAGATGCTGGTATCAATCTTTACAATCTGACTCTGTTAATCAAATTCAATTTGTTTCCTGATTCAGTTTGGCGGGTTTCTCACAGCAGTTGACTATGATGTACACCCAAGTAGTGGCAGGCGAACTAGAAATGATATGGTTGTGACTTGGGGTGGGAACTATGATGCCCTCCTTTTGATAACAAGAAAATTGAAGAAGTCATTGACATAACTCAGGTTGTGTCAGCTCTGTCCGATCAAATGGAGTTTGTGTTCTATTTCATTGACGAGCAAATGGAATTGGCTTGTTGCAAAAGGGGAGCTCAGTCCTATCAGATCTTCAAAGGAACTGGAAATGATGGTGGGCTTCTTTCACAACCCAAGCACCCATGAGGCGCAAAATTGAATTGTGCTGACAACTGTTCCCTACTGGTACCGAAGCATGACAAGGAAAAATGAAAATGAAAAAGTGGTTAGATAGATCATACATGTTAAATTGGGGCTCTTGCCAAGAACAGCTCTACTAGAGCCTACAAGGTGCTACCTGAGCTCTAGCCACAACACCCTGTTGTCCTCAAGCTCATAAACATCTCAACCTGCAACCATGTAGGAGTGTTGCTGACAGATTCAACTGCTTGTTGTTGGTGCGCTTGAGTTGAGAGCCGATTCTTCTCATTCTTTTCTGGTGCATAGTCTTGATCCTGGCTCTCGAAGAGGATTTATCTTTGATTGGAGAAGACATCGTGATCCATCCTTTTTGCGTCTAGACTTGATATTCATTCTTGCTTGAAGTATGTACGCGTCTGATTGCTTGTGTCGAGAGATCATATTGCTTCAGCGTCACGAGGGTGATGTCACCAACTGCATTGTCAAGTTCTCCCTAAAGAACTGCAACTCTAACAGGCTTCCGCTGAATGCTCTCAAAATTTCACACTACTCTGATTTTGAGCTAGTAGTTTTTCCCATGCTTAGGATGTTTCCTTGTGTTGAGTCAAGATGTCGGGTGTTATCCCCAACAAGAAGGGAGAAGGGGCGCCCCGATTGAAACTCTGCTTGAGACCGTCTGTCCCATCATGCCATCAGCCAAGGGTGCAGAAGTTTCTCAAGAACAAAAACATGGCTACCATGACTGCACAGACTCATTTCGTGTGACAATTGCTCCAGTATCACAACCAAAGACTCTACATGTTGAGCCACGCGTGATGCCGAATCAGTGACTCGCCGAGTAAGTACCTCATCCTGAAACAGCTTTCGGCTTCCAGTGCCTCCGGAATTGTGAGCTCTGCATGAACCCCATGTCGAATCAGTGGCTCGTCGAGTAAGTACCTCATCCTGAAAGAGCTTCCAGCTTCCAGCACCTCGAATGGTGAGCTCTACGTGAACCCCATGTCAACCTTTACATTTAATTTTGAAATTCCGGATGATTAGCTTGACGTATAGACCGTTTGGTGCCCCAAGTCCAGCACCATCATTGACTTCAGTGTGTCATCAACTGAAATGCCTTCAGTTTTGCAGCCAAATCAAATCTTGATAGTCCTCAATCTCATGCTCCACGCTCTCTCTCTGTTGCACTTTTGCGTCAATATAGGGTGCAGCTTGTTGTCGACGAAAGAGGAATATTCCTCTATTCTGGCCTCAAGTTCCATGGTTGATTTGTTGAGTGAGCATACACTGTAAGTAGACTAGAGAATCTTCGAATTTTTTATGCGATGGATAGCTTTTTAAAAGCACGCGCGCCTCGCACACGCCGCATCCTGTGCGGGTTCAATCCCAAATCATCAGGTAGCCCCACCACCGCTCTCGCCTCTCGCCTCTGTTTCCAGCGTCCCGGTAGTAGCTGCCCGCCTTCTTGATTAGGGAGTCTGTTGTCTGTTTGTATTTGCCAATGCTCTTGTGTGAGCTCTGAAGAAAGTGCAGTGTGGAGTTTGCGCAACTGCAAAAATACGGAGTCCTGCAGGCGTGCATCGATGGTGAGCTCCCCCCAACAAAGAATAAGAGTTTGAAGGACTTGCATATTAGGAAACTCCAATTCTGCGACTATGCCGTTACATAATCGCCTATCTGCTGCTGCCAACAACAACCTGCGGGGTGGAGACACGAAAGAAACAACTTCGGTTGGAACAACGACTAAAGAAAAATCCAGGCGCAAGCGGTGGCATCGCAACTGCATCCTATACCTCAAGGCGAAGGCATCACTAAAAGCAATTCTCGTACTTGGTTTCATGATCCATCGTCTCTTTCTTCATGAATACGCATGGGTCTACAAACGCTGTCTGGTGTCACTGGTTGTCCCCACGACGGCACGGAAACTGGTGTGCCAAGAGGCATGGAGTCACATGGTGGCCAACCAAGATCCAGCCCTGTTGTGGCCCGATTCGCTCGTATCATCCTATTCCGTGCAAGAACGACACGCCATTGATGAAGCTGTAGAACACGTGAGAAGCCAGGTTGCCAAGGGCGAGGAAGCTCCAGTGACTAATGTACATTTCACCTTGACTTCCCCCTTGCATGTTGTGGAGGCTCAGGATCTGGGTTTATGCAGTGCCGAAGCGGTGGCACGATTCTGCCAAAGTCCTTCGTCACCATGTCGCATCAATATCTGGGTTGTCGACCGAGCAGCGACAGAATTTGCAAACAATGGATTGGATGACAACGACGTGAAGGAGTACTTGGCGAAACTGGTGAATACGATTCAATCAACACAAGACAATGACACGATGCCTCCAGCGTATTGCATACGAGTAATCAACAAACCTGCTTCCTACGATGACGTTGAGTACGACTCGGCTCTTGCAGAACATTACACTGCCGGTTGCCCTGTCAATACCGCGAGATCTCGTAGTGCAGGCAAGGGAATGAGAGAATGGCTGGGCAGTCAAGGCGCCACGAAACAGATACCTGAACACTCCTCCGACGCGTGGAGACTAGTGGCCCTGTTAGAGTGGGGTGGACTGTATTTGGATCTTGATGTACTTCCACTGTCTCCGCTGCTGCTTAGAATACCAAAGGAGAGCGTCCCAGTACAGCATCGAGTCGGTGCCTATCGAGTGAATGGAGGCGTTCTCCGACTCGGTGATGGGCTGGACGATGTGAATTGGGCAACAGGTAATCCTGACGACAAACGAGAACGGCTGGAGGAAGGTTCAACACTGTCGTCCATGATTATGGGTGGTGGACTCCGGAATCGAAAAACCTTTTTAGAAGCTCTCGAAGCAGATCACTTGTTGTGGGCTCCATTGCTGGCGAGTCAGCCTCTGGAAGAACAAAAGTTTGGCTTTCTCGGTCCCGCAGCTCTCACTCGCACCCTGACGTATCATGCGTTCAGCGGGAACGTTACGGTGTTGCCAAAAGAGGTTGTGGAGCCTCGAGAAGATCAGACCTTGTGTACTGCATGGCAGGAAAAGAGAACATTGGCAATACATTTCAGTGGCAAAAAGAGAAAAGCACAGTGGAGATCGATTGTGACCAAGACTGGATGTGTACGAGACATTGTGCACGACGTCTGTCCTCACATGATGTGATTGTTGGCATCAGATTGTCACCATTTGGCAGGGTGATGTCGACGAAACCTGGGCAGAGCGAAACGTTCCACAGAATGATGTTTTTCATGGGAATATCTGGCTACACTTTTCGATAGGGGTTTGTCTCGCACCGATTCAAGGAGGGTTTCTTCGCAAATACTCATATGACTGGTGTAGTCTTCGCATCGGTTCACCTAAAAGAGCGGTAGGCGAACTGGGTCGTGGGTTCTTCCTGAGGCGAATACACTAAATGTACGTAGGCCAAAACCAGTTGAGCAGTTGGCGGTCTAATGTATGTGTGTGTCTACTTGGAAACCTTCTTGTTTCGTCAAGAAACGAAAGCGAGAATTTCTCACGTCTTCTTCTATTCGTGCTGCAATCCACATACAGTACGCTACATGTAACACCATCAGGTTGCAGGGGGTCGGAGTGAATCAACACCAGTGAATCTCTGCCACCTATCACACCTCGATGGATACGTGCCATGATAACCTCGAACATGTTCGAGACATTCTTTAGGATGTGTCGTGGCTGTCGCAGTGCACCCATGGGACGACTCTCCTTGTTCTATGGTTGGATGCTGAAGCTTCTTCACTCAGATTGACGAGTCAGAAAGTCGCAGCCTTGTGCACAGATGTCAAGTTAGTTAGTTCAAAA
>JAVCKV010301958.1:0-14335 GCA_032274145.1 Herpochondria borealis
TAGGGTTCCAACAATTGGTTGATTCCGTTGGTGACGAGTGGTCCAGCCTTCAGGGATACGATTAGGACCAAGAAAGCTGAACAAGTCGGTGATTGAGGCGCTTTGCAAATCATCGTCTTGACCAAACAAAAAACAGAACAGGGCCTCTGCTGCCAGTACCTGGACCCTGCCGTCAACGTCAAGGATTTCTTCTAGAGCACTTGGCGGGGCAGGCATATCGTCAGGCGCGTCGTCGTCGTCACTAAAGAGGTCAACTTCGGGATTGCGACGGCGAGAGTCCACGATGCGATTGGCCTGGTGCTGAGCGAGCTCACTAATGGTGATTGTCATTCCGTCCGACGAGAGGGCGGCCAACTCCTCGAAGAGTTGTTCGTCAAACTGAGCAAACTCTCCAAAGAACTCATCATGGCGAACAAGCGAAGCATCGTGTTCTCCAACGTTGTGAGGATACAAATCGAAAAGGTTGATAATTCCGACTCCGTCTTCGGTCAAGCCAGCTGCTAGACCTAGGTCGACGAATGCTTCAATAACAAAGTCTGAATTGGAAGTAGAAAGGGCGTAAACTTCTTCAATTGCTGCCGACATGTCGGTTCCAGTAATGTTTTTGCCGTCACGGTTGATAAATCCATGGTTGGCAAGTGTGTTGAGCCCGGGACACGGGCCTCGTTCCTCCAGCAAGGTGGACGGAATATACTCATTCTCCAGTCCAGGAAAAGCGAGAACATTGTTTGAGATGACCGGAAGGATCAGGAGGGCAGCTTTCGAAATGATGCACATTTTGCAGGTAGTAGATGAACGATGAGGTGATTGTTGCTGTGATGGTTATTTTGTGAGACGAAAGAGGAGAGTCTCAAATCGCCATGCCAGTGTCTGTGCTACTTTTGTGCTTGTGCATTTTCCTAGCAAGTAGCTCATGCATTATGGGCCTGCTAGATTTTTTTCATCTAAAAGTCACGCGCAGGAGGATACAGTACCCAAGCCATGGTTATAATTTCTTCCTGACCCAAGCAGGGGAGTGGTCGGGAATGAGCAGTCGTGTGTCTACTACTTATGATGCGGACTGACTGATTAGGTATTGTAAATTCCTCAGACCAATTCATCACTATTATTTCAATCCCTTTGTCTTTTTGAATGCTCACGCAGCCGCGAGTCATCATCTGAACCCTAAACAGTTAGTGCATTCCGTCGCCCGTTCCAGCAGCCATCACAAGCCCCCAAATTTGAAAAATGACCCTGAGATGACTGTTTACAATCACACGACCCTGTTCTATGAAGTACGAATGAGGAGGAGGGTTACCTATATTATTCGTACTATCTTGATACCCCAACGATTGAGTGACAACCAGTGACTGAAGCTGAACCATGTTCCATCAGAGGGCTTGTAGTAGTTCCACTGTGACCGCCCATCCATAGCAAAATAGCATTATTCTTACGAATGGCTAACCGAAACGCAATAGAACTAAATTGTCCAACGACAATACCATATTATGCGTGATGTTCATACTATTATACTAGCTAGTCAGCAATATGAAGTGTAGAGCTCATGATGTGTAGTTATAGTTATATGCAAGTCTATTTCTTGTTCGTTTCCAAGGCATGTAGCGCAGCGTGGTGGCGCGCGCACCCACCCGCCATGCTTCCTGATCCCACTCTTTTTAAATATGCTACAGTCAGTATATCCATCAACTCTCGAGTAGAGAGAGCACTGTAGATCTTGATGCATGATTTTTTGCCACATGCTCTTGGCGTTGGTAAATGTGCATTTGTCGCTTCCTTCACATCATCATCATCATGGTGTCGCTCACACTCTCTCTCTCTCTCTCTCTTCATTGTTATTTACTCGGAATTAAACTGCTTTGTTCATCAAACAATTGAATCGCATACTCGTATAGTTCCATGTCGTACTGATTGTGTTTCAACAAGACTTGATAATCTTCCGATGTTTCATCATTCAGCACTGAATGTATATTTTTCGATTGCGGTTCAAAGTACATCATGTTGTTCTTGCACGTTTGTGACACTCGAGAGGGCAACTTCCAACCAAAGTAGGACTCAATTCTCCGCAGGGACTCGGTCTTTTCATCCAACAGTCCCACGAGGAACTTGGTTTTCAACAATTCCTTGCTGATTTGCAAATGTTCCTCCGTCAAGTCGCCCGTCATGGTGTTGGTGAGACTCCGCACCATCCAATTTTCGGAAATGTCGGATGCAAATTGCGACAACGACATGTCTCGTACATTCAAGCCAATGCTCGCTTCTTGATCCGGCATGCGCAGAAAGTAATACAGTGACACGACACGATCAATAGGATTGCGAAAGAGCGTAAAGAGTCGTCCCTTGTGATGCTCGTCAAAGAGTTTGGTCGCTTCTCGGACATGCGGTGTGAGGACGACATCCACAATGCGTGAGGGAATCAATCCCAACTCGGCAGCTCGTTGCAGTCCCAGGGGTGTCGACGTGTCGACATTGGCAAAGTTCCCAAAGGGCTTGTTGAGCAATTCCAGCTGTTCATCCAGTTGATGACCTGCCCCCTGTTCGCACGCCACGACGCGTCCCATGCACATGGACATGACCAACTTCATGGTGGTGCCGCCGGATCGAGGAATGTGCCAATAAATGGGAGTGTCCATAATACCAATGGGCAAGTCATCGACGTCAGCGTAGGCATTCTGAACATCCATGGGTAGAATGCTGTTGGCATTATTATGATGATGATTCGACTTCTTGGTGAGTTCGGTCGCTGATGGTGGTGGTGGTGATTGATGACGGACAAAGGCATAGAGTATAAATGCCAGCATTCCGTACATGAGGTACTTGACGCGATCGGGTTCTTCATCACCGCCGTTCGATTTGGGCATCATGCGCCGTATATAGAATATGACTTGTTGCAGTATCGATATTGGAGCAGCTCTGCTGTTTCGTCGTGAGGATGCTTTACTACTATCGCCTCCCATTTTTCGATGCAACTTTTCGTGATGCTCCGTGATCAAATGCGATTCATTGTGATAGTTGGCTGCTGTTCCTGAATGATTCTGCAGAAAGGGAGTAAAATCGACAGCGTAAGGATCAATCGTATCCACCATGTGCTGATTATCACCATCATCTGAATAGTAGTCGTCATCTTCGTCATCATCTTCCTCCTCATCGCCTGGCCCCAATGATTCGAGCAAGGAATCAATCTCCATCATGGAGGCTTCTTCATCGTAAACATCGTCGAACGCAACACTTGATGACATGATGAGTTTGAGTTGCTTGTTGCTTGTTGCTTGTTGCCTCTAATGACTAGCAGTAGCTGATTCTTTGCCTCTTTCAGGATACTGTAAGCGAGTTGTGTTGTATGATTGTTGCTGTCCTAGTCCTGATACCCACTAGTGCTTTCCAGGTCTCTTGATCGACTGACTCTTGCCTTGACTCTTGTCTTGCTTGTCCTTGTTGATTTTGGACCAGCTTTTCTGATTTAACTTGGCGAGGAGAGGGAATTTCGCTTCACTCAGAAGGCGCACGTATTATGTAGGAACCAGTATTGGCAATGGTTGCGCAAGATTCCTTCACGATTAGACTTTTTCAGTCATTCTTGAGAGTCACGCTTGAGTCAAAATCAGTCATTCATGTCCCGTTGCACATATCCATACTGTACCATTCGACGGTAACGGTATGGATGATGACTTTACTACTTGGAGTGTCCTAACTATATTTTGTGAAACAGCTTGACTATGACCCTACCCTACCAAGATCAGGGCTATAATGTACCACAGCTTAGAAGGTAGACTACGAGTACGAACTCGACGATGTCTTTGTGTTGCCTTTCGCAATGAAGGCTATAACTTGCTCTACTGAAAGAGCTACGTGTATTAGTCGAGCCCACTTTATCGAACAAGCTGCCTTCGCCACCAGATCATGGAATATGTGGTTAGTAACCAACACCAACACGGTTGTAGGTTGAGCTACATGTAGTACGTGCTGCTGTCAAGTGCACCACATTGGGTTCCTGTCTACGAAAACGGTTTGCAATAGAGAACGTGAACAATTGCAGTAGAAAACGCTTGTTTGTCTAGAGTATCGATATTATACAACCCATTAAGATCCAGAGCATCGAGCATTTGATGCCATCTATTGCACCAGAATTTCTGATTGTTGTTGAAAGAGCAAGACTGCAAATTCATACAGTTGCACATCCCACGAGTGACGCTCAATCAGCCTTGTGTAGGCTACTTCTTGCGCTCCCAACATGGGAATCTTGCTATCATCAGGCCACTTTTGAGACATGACACCATCTTCACATTTGCGTTGTGATTGCGTCGACTTCCACCCCATCCAGGCTTGCAGCTTGGTCCACGATCCATACTTGTCTTCACTCACCAAGACCAAGAACTTGTGTTGCAATATGTTCTTGGCCAAGTCGAAATCTTCCTTGGTAATCTCGTCTGTACTAATCAACTCATTCCCCGAACTCACCAAGGATTTCACCATGAAATTGAATTCCTCTCGATCCGTCGGCCACGCCGCGTACTGTTCAATAGTCACATCCAACAGAGCTGGATCATAATACCGACTGTGCGCATTCTTGGCGCCCAGATAAAAAAAGGCCAACGATCGAATCGCGGGATGTTTCATGGTGCAAAAGACACGCGCGCTCAGGGTAAAGTCATCCAATAGGCTCAGGGTGGGGCGTAAAATGGGCGACGTGATGACATCCACACGGTCCAGGGCGGCCAGGTTGACCGCCTTGGCTTGTTCAATGCCGGCCCATGTGGACAAGTCGAGGTTGAAAAAGACGCCCTTGGCGGTGGCCACGTACTGGAGCTCCGTGTGCATCAAGTAGGATCCCAACAGTTCTTGTTCATCGGCTGCCTGTGTGACCTTCATGCAGGTTCCCATTATTTGAGTCCAAGCCTCATCGCCACTGAAGGGGACTCTCCACATGATTGGTAATTCTCCATGATGAGATACATCGGCAAAGTCCTTGGCATTCAAATCGTAAAATGCGGGAATGGTTTGACCGGAATACTTGGTGTGTTGTATTTGAAAGTGAGGAGACGGCATTTCACGCAACCGCACGGGTTTGTCCACTAAAATGACGGGTGCCGCTCGTATAATCATGCCAGTCCCCGTCGCTTTGTTATACTTGTTGTTGCCGCTCGCCAAGACGACTCCTGCAACAGAGGCTCCCGTAAAGGCAACCACAGCAACAGCTGTTACAATGGCCTTGTGATAATTCCATTTCCGAGGAGTTGGTTCTGCCATGAGATTCGGAGGAGGAGGAATTGGGGGAGGTCGACTACGTCGTTTCGTAGAAACAGAAGCAGCCGGGGTTGATGTTGCTGCTCCTGTTGTTGAGGAACCTCCAGAGGCGGTTGATACAGATGTCATGGCCACAACCATGTTTTCTTCTGCATCGAATCGATCTTGTTCGTCAATGCGACGCCTATAATCGAAACTATCCCTTTCAGAGATGGCCATTGTGTGATGATGATTGACCCTACTATTGCTCCTCTTTGGAGTGCTGTCGTTGTGTTTCGATCGAGAAGTGGACATGGCGACGGGGCGGTCCTCTGGGTGGGTCTAGCTAGTTCTGTGCGGCAGGCTGTAATGTGCATACGAAATGCGTGACCAGAATGTGGCATCGTTAGGAAGCTTAGGTATCCCGGTCATGCGACAATGTCGCCAATCATACCAAAAGTATTCAACTATGAATACAATCATTCAGTCACAATACGTTGCCGGTCTTTCTAACCCTCATATTTCTTCGCGAACCATGCCCCACAGGGCTAGTATGCTTGAGTTATCCTTGGCATATATGAGGAGGACTTTTGGCAGAATTAATTGACGACACTACATCGCAGACCATAACCATGCCTTCATCTATGCCCCCAAGACACAAGCATACGTGACATGACTGTTGCTTCCGATGAAACCTAATGCCTGCCTGCTGTTGGTACGCCTTGTAATCCTCGCGCAAGTCTTGCCAGCATGTATGATGAACGCACCAGGTATTATCATAGTACTTAGACTACAAGCTGTTTGGCCCGTCTCCTAGCTACGTAGAGCCGCCGCATCAACCCGTGATTCACCAAGGGACAGGATCTGTAAATTCCATAGTCTGCTGGGTGCTGGGGTGCGGAAAGCACAATCTCTCGGCATGTAGCAACAGTCGACCCCGTTCTTGCTTCTGCGCATCATTCATTGCCATACACAAGGAATCCCCCTTAATGCCACTCCCCACGGCCGCGAGGCGCAGTTGATGGGTGCGTGCGCCCCGTGACGGGAATGCGCCATGTTGTCGTACGGTCCACAAGGCTTGCCATGCACGTGGGGCGCTCGTGGCTGGGGGACAGTGCCAATTGAATGACGCCACTGGTTTGCTGGTCCTGTTGGTACTGTACGTACGGAGGCCATGACTTGGTGCGAGCGACATGGGTCTTTTTGACACGCGTCCGTTCTCTCCACGCCTTGCCGAGCGCAGCCAATTGGGTACGAGCAAACACCATGACCCCATCAGACGTTTCACAATCCAAACGATGCACACAAAAGATGGTTGGATGATTCATAAGCACGAGACGAAGCTGACCCTGCGCCGAGGAGATGTTGCCGTGGGTAGATTCATTCATCAAGGATCGCTGGCATTCTTCCAGCAGGGCATGCATCTGGTGACCCAGTCAGCCGTCTCCATTGATTGTATCTTACTGCCACCAGTAGTATCAGTAGCACGGTGCTCTGGTGTTGAATCACAGATTTTCGTTTGGTTTCTCTCACAATAGCGCACAAAAGCTTGCGAGGGATGGCTCCCAGGCTACAGGAGTTGACAAGCTTGTGTATCGTTGCAATACTATGTTGTATCATCACTAGTAGATTCGCCGTTGTTTGGATCATAACTTTTCAATGTTGTTATCCATGCTTCTTGTGCCGTTTGGCGTGGTTTGTCGTCGAGTTTTCTCGTCGTTTTTTACCAGTTGTTGTTGGTGTTGTTGCAATGCCTGGAAAAGATCTCAAGTTGGGAGGCTTGGAAATCACAACAATATCATCATCGACATGAAGGACGCGGATGCGCAATGAGGGATCAATGTGCGAGATGCCATCACCACACTCCATGTTTTTCTCACGAGCCTTCACTCTCCCTCTCTGCGTTCCCAGAAAGACTGTTCCCTACTCTTCTTGCTCTACGCCATTGTGGTCTTTTGGGCAGGTCGCAAAGAGAGTGAGTCGCCGATACGATTGCGCAGTGTGTGTCACACAAGAGAGCTGCCGCTGCAATCGTCGTCTATCATGAAATAATGACATGGCTTTGTGATTTGGTTGACTTCAAAGTACAGAGTCCTTTGTTTCGCACTGACACACCAGTACATTCAGCCAGGCGGGGACACAAGGAACAAATATCCACAGACAGACGTTCAGGATACCAGTACGAAGACACGACTAAAATTTCGCCACTCCCATATTCTCTTTCAATCGCTTTTGGATCTCTGCTTCGCCGCTTTTCTTGAACAAACAAACAAACAGCCAGGTCGAAATGAAGGACCCACCCAAGTATGATGATGATACTCTGGGAACAACAACAGGCATGCCTGAGGTGCAAAGTCAGCTGCTTCCAGTATGGCAGCCAACAAGCAGCAGAACTAGTGCTGCGCAGAGAAGGGAACACATCGTCAAGAAGCAACAAGAAGGAGAGCAAACGAACACTGTTCGCAACCTTGTACGGGTCAATTCAAACAGTACCACTGGCTATCGCGTCAAACCTTGGATGCTTCTTTGCCCGACGATCATGCTTATTCTTCTCCTCAATGTATTTACCACTGAGGAAACCTACGGAAAAGTCAAATGTGAAAGTCGCGCGGACTGTCCGAACGGTGCACGGTGTGCCGTATCTTCATTCCATTCTGATATGACCTGCTGTTTTAAAGCTATCGACGGCAGATGTCCGAACAGAATCCCTGAAGGACAGCCGTGTTGGATATTATATGATTACATGTGCAGACATGGTACGACGTGTAAGCATACCCAGCACAAAGATACTACTACGAATACTAGTGTTGATCAAGGTGTGTGCGTGAAAAAGATGGAGGTGGGTGGTTCGTGTGTTGTACAGAAGGATTGTGTTGATTTCCGAGCGCGCGACTATTCTTCAACAAATGACTGGACCCATATCGATTGTGTCAGTGAGATCTGCAGCTTGGTCTCAGCTCCCAGAGCGGGCGAACCGTGCAACACCACAAATCGCTGCAGAAAAAATGGGATCTGTGGTCACACTTCTTACCCAGGAAATACGTCAATCAGTGGTGTCTGCTGTGGTGCAAATGGAGCATCTACTTATGTTGGTCCTCATGGTGGGTCGATGTGCTGGTACTGTTATAACAGCATCCCGCTGGGTTCCACCTGCCCTCCAGAACGATATGAATCTGCAGGCAGTCCCAATTTCTGTGTAGGATCACCCCCGGCTTCCTGCATCATGAAGACGTGTCAAGCTAGGAAGCTCGATGTTGGAATGACCTGCATGGCTAGACACGAATGTGAAAATCGCTTATGTGGATACCTTGAATGGAATATCTCCTCCACCAAGGTTTGCTGCGATTCAAAATTTGTTCTCAGCGTGAAAGTGAACTACACAGAGTACTATAGAAACACGTATATCGATATGTGCCCCAACTCCATTCCAGAAGGTGGCCAATGTCCCCTTCGGTATTCAAGCGACCATTCTAGTAATGGTCATGCTGAATCACTTTGTTCCAATGGGACCATGTGCATTTCAGGAGTATGCCAACGCGAGTTAGCACCAGCTGGTTCTCAATGTTGGGTAGACAGTGAGTGCCTTAACGGCCAATGTGGTTACACAACGTACATGGGCGAATATACTGACCAACTGCGAGTGTGTTGTCCCAGTGGGAGAAAACGCGCAATTGCTGCCGGCGGCCGCTTCTATTGCGAACGAAGTATACCGACTGGACAACCGTGCCCACCCGCTCACGGAGACGTGTTCAGCGACCCCATCTGCGAGTCCAATAGCAGCATGTGTGTGGGTGGTATTTGCAGCCAAGAAAGGCTTGAGAGTGGAGAACAATGCTTTAGGAAAGAGGACTGCAAAAATGAAGCATGTGGGGTAGAAGGACTGAGCTCTTTTGACAAAAGAGTCTGTTGCCGAAGTGGCACTCTAGGCTTGAAAGCAACAGCATTTTGCAGCGGTATCATTCCCACGAGTCAACCGTGCACCTTCAAGGATCCTTCTCTTTGTGAGGGAGGATTGTGCGTACAAAAAAAATGCGCAAACGAGCTGCGGCAATCCAATGAGTCCTGCCTCCAAGACGTCGATTGCGCCGATGGTAGCTGTGGGTTCAATCGATGGGATTTGCACAATCGTCGAAAAGTGTGCTGTCCTAGCAAGGGAATCTTGGAAGACACCGATCAATCTGAAATCTGTACTGCCAACATCCCTCGTGGAGAAGCGTGCTTTGACGATGCCGTTTGTCTGGAAGGACTCACGTGCGGGAGTGGTTGTATCTGCGAATAATGGAGGCCCGTGCACTGTATCTATTGACACCGCATCTACAATGGTCAGGGAAAGTAGATGGGAACTATATATTTTACATAGTAAGTACATCAAGTTCATGCACATCGATTTATAGGGTTAATCTGAGCATGGGAAAGGGAAATGCGCATGATCTGAGTACGTTCTCGCGATGATCTCCAGCAAAAGCCAAAAGAGAACGAGAGCTTCGAGATGTGTCAAACCCTACGTAGATGGAACAATAGATACAACCGAATAGCGAGTACGTCGATGCTAGGAAGGTTTGGCGATGCACTCACATGAATTGAACACAACAGTGAAGGCAGCTCTCTAGATAGAGTAGTATCGCATCATGGTCTTTAGGTCGGCTGGCGTAGGTCGCACTGTACTTCCGTCGACCACTGTAGAGTTGGCTTTAGAACAAAACTGTCAACTTACGTCTACACACCGTCATCTTAGTTCTAAATCCAAGCCCTTCGGTAGCTGCGTACCCGAAAAGGCAACTATAGCCAAACAATACCTAATCTATGGGACTGTTCTGCAATAGGCCTACTCGAGTCATTGGCATCTACATAATTAGGAACAAACTTTTCTCGAGTCTCGTTCGCACTGGGGGTGATAACAAAGTCGAGACTGTCATTCAACTTGTACAATTCACCTGTACATACCTGCAAGGATTTTATCGGAATCAAGTCAAAGAATATGTGTGCGTCTTCTACAGATACCATCGTCGTGTCAAGTTCTGATTGGCAGGTATTTTGATGGTGGCGCAGAGTACAAGTATGTGCCACTCACCACCAACGCAACAGACACCACCAACGTGGGCGTTGCATGGTGATCTTTGTACAACACGCACGTTACCACTGAGAGTATGATAATCTCAATACCATTCGCCAGTACCTTTCGAACCGAATCCAGTACTTTGATAAAGTAGCTTGTGAGGATGCCTCCAAAGGACATGATGGAAATCATGGCCAGGACTTGTGGGGAAGCCAGCGCTGCCAAGTTTTCAGCATCCAGTGCTTCGTGAATCGAGACGCCGGTGAGTCGAAAGGACAAGGTGCAGAGCAAACAGACAATCGTGTTGAAGTACAAAAACATGTTTTGAAGGTTGGTTGGAATGTGTGGTTTCTTCTTGAGAAGAAACTCATTGTACACTGTTGCACAACAATTTGCTGCTACCTGCAACAACACCAACCCGTAATCGTAAGCAAACTCCATCCTCAACGATTTGTCTGCAGAAAAGTCAACAGTCTCGATGGCTCTCACGATACATCCCGTAAACACGAGCAGGACGGATATCCACTTGTATCGACCGAGCTTTTTTTGGAATATAACTTGATACGCGAAGGCCGTCAGTACCATACGAAACTCGACCAACACATAGTACTTGGCTGCTCCAAATTTCCGAATATTCACGTAGCCCAAGACATCATAGACGGCGTACATAACCGCAGGAAAGGCGTAGAGCGCCAGGCACGGCAGATTCTGGCGAATGGACTTGACAAGCTCAGAGAATGTTCCATCGTGAGCACGAAACATGCCAGTGGCAACGCAGAGTTTCAAGCATGATTGCACAATGACTGCTGAGGAGGGGTGAAAGGTCACACCCCCCTTCTTCGCTGCGTCGTTTAAGAGTCCAAATGCCACCCATGTGAACACATACGTGATAAAGATTGCCTTTTTGGTGAACGTGTCCAGTTCCAACAATGCCATAATGCTACGCTAAAAGTCTTTTGCTGCTGAGGGTCACTTTGTTGCTGCTCTCAAAGGAACGATGGATGGAGAAATTGTTATGGAGCAAAGCCATCACAGACGCGGCGGTAACTGCTCATGTCACGATCAGAAAAAGGTGAACTCATGATAAGAGCACGTATTACACTTACAGAGTTTCGATCCTTCTTTAACTGACTGTGAAATAGTGTAGTAGTGCTGGATGGTGCAGTACATCTGAAGTTGACACATAAAGTACTATCGATACTGTACATAGTCAATAACAGGTCTGGTCGCTCCACTTTCTTTGTTTCCCGTGTCTATTCTTCGAAGCAATCAGCCTCAACAGTAGAGGCAGGCTCTCTACTACCACAAAAGGGTCCGAGAGGCAAAATTGGTCCCTCTGACAACTCACAGCGCTGGGTCGTCGTTAGGTGAATGCGTCTGTTGAAACGGTGTTGAACCAAACGGCATCTGGTGTGCTCGCTCTCTAGTAGTCTAGATCCTGGACCGACTTATACTAAAGGAGCGATGCCTAATACTATGGAGAACATTCCGGAGGATACTAGTATGACCACATTCTGTGGTGAGTGCTATTCGGTTATGGCACACTTTGGGTTGCATACTACATGTACGAGCAACTTTCGCTGGGATCGTCAACCGTAACGCAATAAGTGCATGCAATGGCATCATTGCAATCAGTGCGGAAATCGATATTCTCACGTGGCAATAAGTCAGGAATAATGCCCGACAAACCGTCGTTGCGATGAAGGTATAGTTGAGCGAAACCACGACGCAAGTTGGCAAGTTGTTCTCCGCTCAAGTAGCTTTCCTGTAGATCCAAGTGCTGATCAAGTGTCAACAGTCCCACCCCGGACGGGGAAAGACTAACTCGAAGTCTTCAATCGTCCTTGAACACTGAAGTAGCACCCATTAGTCCATGTTTCAATTCTATTCAAATCTTTGCGGTCGATATGGCTGGATCAGTTGACCACATCTCCATTGTACACTCAGCGGCAAAAATTGAGACCAACTGATGCCAGAGCTCCCAGGTTTCTATCTCTCTGAAGTCGCAGTTGCATCCGTATGGAGGCTCCCACATGATAGCAGTGCTCCTTGCTGGCTAGGTGATTATAAGATATGCTGAAATACTCCAACATCAGTTCCCTAACTTTGATAAGATGATCTCGTCAGGATCACCAGAGCACCAGACGTGACGACGCAAGAGAGAGAAAGAGCTGCCACAACTATATGAGTCAGCTGAAAGCATTCTGGACCAATGCAGGATCTTTCCTCCTCCTCATCTTCGATAATGATGATGTGGCGATCATAGACAGCTTGCGCCAAAAACTTGGAAAGAAGCAGCGTTCCCACGGCAACCGTAACGCCATCGTAAAACATATAGTTTGCTCCATGATGAAGTTTTCCAAAGATATCCCCCACAATGAGCACTAGGAGGGGCCAAATCATGCCAAAGGCTGTACCAGATAGCACAACGCCCAACACAAAATGTCCCTGGGACATTCCAAAAGCTAAAACAAAGTGCCCAGCAGCAGCAAACATGCAACTCGGAATCAAAAAGACTGGTCGAGGAAGTCCTCCGCGTCGTCCCATTATGGACCACGACGACGACGACAGGGCAATCTCCGAGATGGCGCCCGTCGCTACTCGCGCAGTAGCTTGAGCGACACTGAACAACGCCAAACAGGCTGCCGCAGCACGGTCGGGGTATCCCCGAGCTTGCACCAATTGCCCCATGTTGTTGGTCAAGAGTGTACCTGATCCAACAACTATGATAGATGTCCATAAGAGTAGCCAAGCTGGGACTGTTTGTAACATCTGTGGTAGGTTGAGATTGTCCTTCTTGGGAGCATCATTGTCGCTAGGTGCTGCTTCTACCATTTCCTCCACGTGCTGGCTACGTGCATCATCCTCCCGATCGCCCTTGTCCAAGCAATCTGAATCAACGTTGATCATAACGTAGTCAGACGACCGCAACGGTAGGAAGAATAACCATATGATTGGACCAAGCCACGCCACCAAAACTGCAATTGCAGCAACCGGATTCGTTGATTCTGATTCCACGTTGATCCCGTCAAGATTATCCGGAAGGGGTCGAAACATGAAGAGGGCACTGGTTCCAACAACAAGGGTAGCTAGCATAGCAATACCCATGTAGACTGTTCGAAAGTGACTTGGACGCAAGATATCCAGCACTGACGTTTGCTTCCTTTTTGGTGGCAGAAACAATAACGATGGGACAGCAATGCCAAGGAGTACAATCAAGGATGACATGAGTAAAAAGTCCAGATCGGATTCAAAGTGCATTGCTCGAAACAAGACAGCAAATACACCTGCTCCAAGCCCGAGATAGCCCTTCCCAGCTCCGACAGCTGGTCCATTGGAACCCAAACCACAACTCAAAATTGTGGACTTGAACAAGCTTCCAACAACCAATGCATTAGTCATAAAGATCACGAATCCCAGGATACAAAGCGTCGGCAGTACTGGAAGAAGAGGCGATGCAATGAATTGTCTAGCTACCGCCCAGTACAAAATGAGTGCTACACTCTGAAGGCTGCCTCCCATAAACATGGCTGCTCTGCACCCAAGCCGATCTACACATATCCCTGGTATCCAGCCAAAGAAGCCTGCACAAAAATTGGCCGCAGCTAAAGTCTCCAAGTTGCTTTGCGACAAATGGAGCGTTTCCTTGAGTGTAACTGCATACAAACCAAACGCATAGGTCGGTCCTCCAGTGGACAAGGCTGCGATGCAAGCAGTTGCAAAAATGGGGATATTGGTGGATGACAAATAATCATCATCATCATGCTCATTTGCTGCTTCTGCTGTGGCAATAGCTTTTGTACTGGGGGAGCTGATTGACCCGTAGCCCAAAGCAGAACCTGTTCTCTTTGGTATCATTGCTGCTCTCCCCCTTTACTTCTTTGACGTTGAAAGCTGAACAGTTGAACATATGCACCAGTTGCCGTTAAGTAGCTTTCCTGTAGATCCAAGTGCTGATCAAGTATCAACAGTCCCACCTCGGACGGGGAAAAACTAACTCGAAGTCTTCAATCGTCCTTGAGCACTGAAGTAGCACCCATTAGTCCATGTTTCAATTCT
>JAVCKV010302069.1:0-14333 GCA_032274145.1 Herpochondria borealis
AGACCCTCGACGAGCACACTCGCTCGTGGGAAGAAGATCATTTAGATGAACTGTCCCAAGTCAAGAAGGAAATGGCGCAGCAGCAACAACAACAGCAGACTCATTTTGAACAGCAGATGTTAAGCATGAAAGAGCACCACCAAACGCAAGTGGAAGAGTTGCAATCGCAACTCGCTCTCACGAAGCAGGAAACGGAAAGATCTGAATCGGACCTTCGTGCTAAATTGGCTGCGCTAGAAGAGTGCTCCAACACCGTGCTTGATAAACACTGTGAACAGATCGAGGAAATCAAGAAATCCCATCTCGAATCAACGCAGAGATTGCGGCAAGAGCATGAGCAAAAGCTGCAGTATCAAGAGGAAAGAATAAGAGATGTCGAGATCAAGTGTAGCGAACAGCTGGACCATTCAACGAAGACGTCGCAACAGCAATGTGAACAGCACGAGCGAACTATGGCAGAGCTTCAGAAAAACCTGACAAGTTCGAAAACGATATTGCAAACGAAGCTGGAGGAAACCATCTCAGAGTACAAGAGCCAAATCGCAATTCTTAAGGAAGACACTGAAGTGAGACTTCGAGTTCTGCGAGAAGAGTTGACCGCCAAACATGAAACGAAAGTGTGTGTTCTTACAAAAGAATTGGATTCATTGGTGGAGTCAAAACAACTCATCGACCACTTGGAATCTACAAACCTGTCGCTTCTAGAACAAATCGAAGCTGTCAGTACCGCGGTAGCCAGTGAAAAGACTGTGTCGATAGAGCTCATGGCTACGGCAAAAGAGGATCATTTGGCGCAAATCGAAGAGCTCAAGAAGGAATTTGCCGTTGAACGTGCATTGTTGACGGATCGTGGAAGTGACTCACGATTGGAAGCCGCCGAACAGATAAAGGGGCTCACCACAAAGATTGTGTCACTCGAAAAACAGGTAGAGGAAGGTGAAAGCATGAAGAAATGGTGGGAGGACAAACTCAATAAGGAACGCACAGATTTCAATAAAGCCGAAACAGAATTGATCACCTCGCATAAACGGGAGATAGAGGAGATGAAGGACGAGTTCAAGAAGAAAATGGAGAAGGAACAACAAGCTTTCCAAGAAAGTCTAGATGCCACCTTGGCGAGCCAACAGGATCGAAGCAAGCAGGAAGCTCAGCACGCTGACAAGATGGAAGATGCCTTGAAGATAGAGCGGGAAAAGTATGATGAGAAGCTCAAAGAGGTTGAAAAGGCGCACAATGCGCAGATCGCCGAGATTCTAGCCGAGCTGGACAAAATTGAGGTGGAGAACAACCAACACAGCACTGCGCTTGAGAAAGTCATTGAGCAAAAGGATGCTATTATATCTGCGCTTGGCACGCAACTTGCAGATGCCACTCACAAGAAGTCTGAGCTTGAAGTGGAGCAGGAGGCATATTCTCAGCAATTATCTGCCACCGAGGCGCAGCTGAATCTATCTTTGGCGGAGATTGCTGAATTAGAAGAATCGCTAGCAAAAATGGAGACCCAGGGCAAAATGGCACTAGACGAAGAAAAGCGACGCTCGCAAAAAGCCAGCGACCAAGTTAGGGACGAGACCATTGCTGCTGCTAAAGAGCAATTCAGCAAAGCCAATGAACACTACATGACTCTCAAGCATGAGTACGACAATTCTGTGAAGAAGACAGCAAGCCTTGAGAAAGAAGTGAGATCAATTAAGAGGGATGTTGAGAGGGTACAATCAGAAGCAGCGTCTCGTGAAACTGAAGTTGAATCGGAGCTGGCACAATCCAAAGCAGGTGAGTGGTTCTCATATCGACGTCGTGTGATGTGATGCAGTAGGGTTTCTGATGTATTTTTTGCAGCCCTAGCTAGCGTGGAAGCAAGTGCGGCCAGAAAGATCAAAGAAGTTCATGCCAAGGTTGAGCAGCTGAAATCAACAAATCGAAATCTGCAGTCAAAGCTAGAAGACTCAAATGCTGGTCGCAACGCTGCCAACGTTAGTCTCGCCACATTGGTGAGCGAAAAGGAAGCTCTGATTAAGGAAGTAGCAGATCTGAAGGCTGTTTGTGAAGATATGATGAAGATGATCGAAGAGGGTGGACAATCTAGCTAGACAAATGCTTTGGAAGCGTTTTGTCTATGGACTGGTGACATCAGTTTCCACGAGACTACCTCCTGCTCGCAGTAACTTTTAAAAAGTAGTGCTTCATGTGAGAAGCGAACATAGCTTGCTTTGAGCGCTCGTCAAGTTGTTATCGGTCGAGTCATTAGTCCGCGTTGGCGGTACAGCGGGAGATTTTCCTGGGTGGGATCAGAGTGGGTGTCTTTTCCGTCTTTGTAGAGAGAATACTCCTGCTCCTGTAAAGGAAGGGAGGCTTTCACGTTCTGAGCAATCAACCCAAAGCGGACCATCAGGTCCGTGAAATCATTGGTGGCCGTGATGCAGTCACGTTTGGTGGCCCATGGATCTTGAAGTCATCGACGAAGTCATAGACCTGGGCCACCGGCCAACCATTCTTTTGGAAACTTACGTAGCCATGCCCCCAACCTGTGTTGTACATTCCATCCTGAAGACTGGTGCGCCAGGTGCTTTCCCGAATTTCGTGCGCTTGAGAGACTTCATTATCTTCCCGCAGCGTCCAAGATTCCTTCTCCAATTCTACACGCGATGCTAGGCGAGTTTACCGAACCCATAGGGAGAGTCCCATACACCAAGTGTCTGCCCGAAAAAGGATGAATGGATGATTCCAATGAGAACCCGTTCACGGGGCAAAGCGTGGTAGTTTTGGCAGTACTTGCTGGCATCGGCAATGGCTGACCATCCTCCTGAGTAAGGTGAGGAAGAATGTCCTTGCTGGAAGGTAAGAAAATAGGGTCAAGACTGCAGCAGTCATTTTATCCTCCCCTTCTCACATCTGCAATAAACCGCCACTGTCCTGGCTGACCAGGTTTGGGCGCCACAAGGCCTGGGCAGATCCGGCGGAGTTCTTTGTCAGTATCCTTAAGGACTATCAATGATTTTAGTTCGTCCAAGAAACCTCCCACTCTGCCATTTCGACCAATGGGGTATCTCGGCACCTGGCGTCGCATACAATGATGCGGATGCAATCCTGGATGGGGAATCTTGCTAAAGCGGTGTGTTCTGTCATGGCACTGCAGCTGCGCCGTTCCGTCTTCAAAAAAAAAGTTCATTGAAACAATTGTTTCAACAACTACTGTATGATCTGCAAGATTTGTGTGTTGTGAGGCCTCCAGTGTTTATAATGTGGCTCGCGAAAGCGTACAGTACCACTAGTGATTCATTCTAACAATCTCCAAGCCATTCATGCTATTTGCCTTCGTTAGCACGATTCCCGATATAAACTCACATTGAGGACGCTGCTATCTACTAGATGAACGCTCTCACAACGTTATAGCAGGAAAACCCCAGAATTCCCAGCTTCCACGTGTCCATGACTCTGGCATTAGCCATTGCAGTTTGAACTGAGAACCCCGTTGCTGGATCATTTCCGAGCTCCATGACTGTCCTGTAGATCATGAAGGCCGACATAGCCTGGCTGAACCCAAAGGATGGTTTAGAGCTGGTTGGTGACGATGGCGTGTCGTAGAAGGAATACTCTTCCTCAGGTGCGATCGGAGAAGCCCCAGTGGCTGCAGAAGCCCCATTACGAGTACTGAGAGATGTGCCAAACGCGTTGCCGTTGGAAGCATCTTCAAAGCCATTTTTATAAGCGTCCTCGATACGGGGCGACAAAGGAATGGATCTAGCAGCAGAATCAAGGTTTGCCGGAGTAGCACTCTTTCCTTGAGACACAAACAGAGTTCTCACGCCAAAAGCTAGCATGAGGATAACTATAGCGGCTGCAACGGTATTGCTCAAGCGGCCTTTCAGGAACGGTGCGGACTGTTCAATCGTTTGACGACAACGGAGGGGAAAGTTCTGGGCGATAAGCTGCGGAGATGCTGAATTCATTACATCAGGGGCAATGATGAGGCCGACAATCATAATAACGGAAATCAGCATTAAGGTGCGGCTGAATCCCACGAAGTACATGGCCAGGAAGACAACAAGAAGCAAAGCGCCGGCAGCATACTCTGGCTTTACTCCCAATTTTGATTGTGCCATGTTGTAATATCTCGTAATCTCTCCTCGCATCCGTGGATCTTTCATGACTTGCTGGAACTGAGCTTGGTAGGATTCGAATGTGCTGGCCTTGGCAACATTGTCTGGTTTCAACGCCATGGTTGTTTGAGTGCTGACCATATGAACCACATACCGCCCTCTGTCAGCAGCATACTGAATGGCAATACCCAATTGTCCATTCACATCGTCTCGGGCAGTCCCTTGAACCTTGACAACCGTAGATGGTGGATTTGAAATTAGATTGAGTGGGTCTGCCATCTTCTTATTTTGTGAGATTTGGTGATTTCCAGATTTGAAAATTCGAAGTTCGTCGAATTTGATAGGGGGAATTCAGAATTTCAGTTTTGGCTGACTTCAAAACCTGATGAATTAATTGGAATCAATCAATCTGCCAAATCTCATATTCAACAACTTCCACTCTCATTATCAATATCATACAGTAGTACATGAACAACCTAGAATGGCCTCCTTAACTCAAGTTGAGCATCGCAATCAAGACGCGACGTGCTACGTTGGCAACTTGGATCCATCGTGCACCGAAGACATTCTGATGGAATTGTTTACACAAGTTGGCAGAGTCCAATCGATACACATGCCAAAGGACAAATTAACCCAGCAGCACAACGGCTATGGTTTCGTTGAATTTCTTGATGTGCTGGATGCTGACTACGCCATGACTGTTCTCAACATGATCAAGTTGTATGGGAGACCTCTGCGTGTCAGCAAGTCCTCCCTCAACAGCAAAGCAGAGCAATCAAGAGACGTAGGGGCGAACTTATTCATTGGAAACTTGGATCCAAACGATGTAGACGAAGCCCTACTTTATGACACGTTTTCTGCCTTTGGAACACTGATTCGACCACCTAAGGTGGCACGTGACGAAGACACGAACGAAAGCAAGGGTTTTGGCTTCGTATCTTACGACGCGTTTGAAGCCTCTGATATGGCGATTGATTGCATGCACAACCAATATTTGGGAAACAGACAGATTACAGTCCAATACGCATTTAAGAGGGATACCACCGATAGCGCTGAAGACCGGGGGGAACGACATGGGAGTCGGGCCGAGAGAATGCTAGCAGCGCAGCGACAGTCGCAGATCAAGGGAACTGCCATCGGCATCACCGCTTTCAAACCAAACACACAATTCGCGGCAGGTGGAAATTCAACGATTCCACCTCCTCCTCCGCTACCCAACGTGCCGCCGCCTCCACCGCCTCCGCCGCCAATGGGGGGCGGTGTGCTGCCCCCTCCTCCACCACCTCCGGTAAGTAATGTGTGAATGCTTTGCTGTACATGTACACAGGAAACTTGTCCATCTGGAGCAATTTGATGAACGAGAAACTGAAACTTGAAACTCACATATTCGAATATGCCTGTAGCCCCCACCGCCCGCTGGACACTCAACGCATCATAGCATTCCTCCACCGCCACCTCCTCCTCCTCCACCACCACCCATGATGCCAGGCATGCAATAGAGACTATAATATAAAGAGCGGAGCGTCCTACACACTTCTATGATGTAGACTACTCGTACAAGAAGTATTATCTCAAGTCGACTTCAGCAGTATCTGGTGGTGGACCAGCAAACAGTTCGGCGGCGGTGCTCGCTTGTCTCTCTAACGTTCCTTCCGTAGCCTCTCGTTCCGTCGTATTTTCAACGGCCGTTGCTGGAGCTTGGACCTCGTTCGTCGTCTCTCCAGAGGGAGAAATATGTTCATTGTTTGTAGACGATTCCACCTTCTGCAACCGTTGATCAGCTTTCGACAAAGACATGTCAGCAACATCATCAGGTGACGCCAACGTAATCGGTCCACCAGATTCTTCCGACTCTAGCTCTAGCTGTGGCTCATGTTCCAGCGCCGACAAATTATCCTTCGAATCTGGCTTTGATTGGATGTACCGCACTTTTCGGGCAATAGATGACCCTCCAGTACTTCGTGTTGCATGAGGCAATCGATGCAGATAGCCCGTCCCAACTTCAGCCCCGAGCAAGCCTCGACCACCCCAACTCCAAGTTGGCATTAGTGGTACAACTCGCACCACATCCGAGTTAGTATTGTAGACATAGAACTCGATCACTTGATCAACGGAAGTATGTAACAGATTTGCCAAGGATGTGGTGTCTTCTAAAGATTCACTAACCGTTCCCAACAAGTAGTCTTGTTCCTCCACTAGACCAGCAATGGCAGCTGGAGAATTGTGTTCAACCGTCAAAACTCGAATGAGCCGTTCATCCGCACCTCCATAGTTATCCAACCGAATGGTGACTCCCAATAACCCAGCACCTCCCCACGAATCTGAAGGCAGAAGGGTGACGAATCGAGTTTCTTGGGCTTTGATATTGTAAACCACTGCGAAACAGGCCCAAGATGATGATTGTGAGATGCGAGGTTCATGATGTTGCCTTCTGATTATTGTAGAGTTCGAGAGTGCACATGTACTCATACTTACGCAATTCCAGTTCCTTGCCTAGATTGTCACGCAAAAGCGCTGGTAAATCGACATCATCATACTCATCCCCTTCATCTAGGCCATCTCCACTTCCTAGTAACATTTTTCCATTTACGCCAACCAAAAAGTCGAAGAATGATACGAGCCCTGCTTGACTTGCAGGGGAATCAGGTTGAACGCCCAAGACACGATAACCAAGCGTCTCAATTCCATCAAACTTGTCGAATTCATCGACTTCGCCATTTGAGCTAGAGTTTCCCATTGTCAATTAATTACAGCCGTGGGGTTAGAGCGTCCTTCTCTGCGACAGTCCACGCCAGTTAGATTGCTCTCTATCAAACTGCGGTGCAGCAATGACTGTCGTGTTTTGGCCAAATTGTTATTTCTTCATGGAGTGTTACTACTATCGTGATGTTACAGTAGTCAGTATTGTATGGCGTACATGTACCGTGTACTGAGCACTGTGCCCTGTGACAGTATATTCTCTACATACCGCCACTACGTATTCATTCAGTATGGGCATACACGTACGGTCGGTGCTACGTCGTAGTGGAGTACATGTACTGTACCGGTACCGTACTTGCACTTTTATTACGCTGTGAAGGAATAATCGGCCAACATGCTCATAGACCCCATCCACCACCTCGAGACCTACTGTATTGATCTTCTATTCATGGGGCGAGTATTATGCAGCTGTTGCGGCATCATGTCTTGTGGAACCTTCTCTTTTGTGGTGAGATCGTAGCTTTCGTCCTTCCGTTTCCTACGGCTAAATCGAGGACACATCAGAATCAGTATCAGCATCAGCATCAGCATGAGCTTCGTCTAGCGAGGAACAAGAGATGGGACGAGAGCTACTCGGAACTCCTTTTTTTCCACAGCACCCATGGTCACACCGATGTCGGAAAATCTAACGAAACAGTTCAACTCAACAATTTTGTACAGAATCAAAGGAAAGAATATAAAAAATGGCAGAGAGGAGAAAAAAGTACAATGGACGAGGAGAAGGTTCACCTTCTCCGTCGCTTGTCATTCGTTTGGGACAAAAATCAGCATATTTGGGAAGGTCGCTATCAAGAGCTGCTTCAGTTCAATAAGACATTTGGACATGTTAACGTTCCTATGAAGTACAAGACTCTGGGGCAGTGGGTTACCAAACAGCGAAAAGCTAAACGTGCCGGTACCTTGGCCCAAGATCGAATTCATCGACTACTTGAGATCGGTTTCATTTGGGATGTCAAGGAATGGCAATTTCAACGACGACTCGACCAAGTAAGAGACTTCAAAGCGAGGCATGGTCACATTGACATCAAAGTCACCGATGGCGAATTCGGTTCTTGGTTTTACAGTCGACGGAAAGAGTACTTGAAAATGCTCAAGGGCGAAAACACGACATTGACCATCCCACATCGACTTGCCTTGGAAAACGTAGGGTTTGGTCCACATCTAGGAGAGCGCCGAAAGACGATAGTAAGCTCCAACACCACCTCATGGGAAGCTCGATTCCAAGATCTCGTCCAGTTCAAGCAACATTTTGATCACACGCGAGTTCCAAAAATTCCAAGATATGCACAACTATCCACGTGGGTCAATTCACAACGCAACCTGAAAGCAACTGGGAAACTTCCTCGTGACCGACTCTTGAAACTGGAAAAACTCGGCTTTGTGTGGAATACGAATCAATGGCTCTGGATGAAGCGATACGCAGAATTGGAAGCATTCCAGCTACAACACGGGAATACAAACGTGCCGAAAGGCCATGGAGATCTAGGAGAGTGGGTGGACTGGCAACGAGTACAATTCTCGAATTACGAGAAAGGAAAGAAGTCAGCAATCACTGCTCAACGGGTGACCTTACTCAACAATATCGGGTTCGATTGGAATCGAGGAGAGACTAGACGTATAGAATGGGATCTATCTTGGCATCGCAACCTTTATCAACTTAAGAAGTGGAAGGAGAAATACGGCACTTGCACTGTCCCGCGAACCAAAGATCCTGCTCTAGGTTTGTGGGTCTCCCACCAACGCATGAGATATAAGTTGTCTCTCCGGGGAGAGAAGACCACGCTAACTGACGACAGAATTGCGCAACTCGAGGAAATCGGGCTCGTCGACACACAGACTTTTGGGAAGCAGAATGATTCCTTCGCCTAAAGTGCCACTGGTAGATTACGTGCTACTTGTCCTCTAGCTGAATAGACTTTCCAAACCTCCCGTACAGAACCGTCTTTAGATCCGCTTGCTTGTCGATTATATCGGCTTCTTCCTCCTCTAGCTTGTCCACTTGTGCCTGGTGTTTCTCGACCTCCGCTTCGCAGTGTTCAGTCGCGTCGTCTTCAGACGATTCAAAGAAGGCTTCGCCCATCATAAGGAGCACCTTCTCACCTGAACCCATCATCAACTCCGTTGATGCGTCATCAATGCCTTCCAGCTTTCTCTAAAGTTTTCACAAAATGGTTATGATGATAACATTAAGAATCGATCAACAAGAATGAGAGGGATCAATTAAAATCTTAAAGCACGAATTGCAGGAACGACAATGTGGTTTCGGTACAGTACACGTACCTTGAGAACGGAAACTTCGTTTCTGACCTCATGCAATCTTGCATTCAATCGAGCAAACTTGTTGATATTTTCTTGATCTTCCCGTCGTACTTCAGCTTCGCTCTCTTCTTCAGGTCGAAGCAATGCTCCGCCGCTTGAAACATTCGCAGCCATGGTCAACAATGCGATTTCTTATCATTACGTACAGTACGGTACAAGCCCGCCGCCAGCGGCAGAACGAATCGTATCCGGAGCGGAGGACGAACAGGCTCAAAAGTGCATTTGTTTATCTGTACGAATGTTGGTATTGATTCCACAGGATATGAAGTACCTGCTGCCCAAGACACTGTCCTGTACCTCTGCTACTTGGTACGTACCTAGTCCGCCATTTCAAATTTTGTGTTTTTACTGATAGGACATACCAATTCCCATGTAGACGGATCAACAGTGTCATTCCCCCATTTCTCTGAACCAAAGCAAGTCCCAAACGAAACGTTCAACGTCGTTTGCAGTTTGCTCAACCCAAGGACAATTGAACCACCGAGAGAATTGACAAGCTTTTGCCAGACGATAATCTCTGTGGAAAAAGCACAAGCTGACGAAAAAGTTGAGTAGTGATTCATCTGGTGAGAATTTTTTCCGATAAATCTTGATCTTGATCGACACCAAGGGCTCCTGAATTCGGCGCAAATTTGGACTCCTCCGATTCAAACAGAAATTTTGCGACCCGAAAAAATTTGATGGACAGGTTGGAACCAAACAGGCCCCAGCCTTCTCCTGGAATCGCAGCTTCGGAAGGGCCCCCGGAAACCTCTCCAATGGGAGCGCCAGTTGGAAATGGCGAGCCGCCTTCAGAGAATGCTACTCTAGGCAAAGCTCTGGCTAATCTTGCTCAGCAGCCCAGCATGCCTTCAGCGAGCAGCGCTTCCGGTGCTGCGGCTCACCCACCAGCTCCCAATGCGAATCCTCCTGTCCAAGATGCAAAGCCTCAGATGCAGCCTCATGGAGTTTTCAGCCGACCTTTCTCAGGAGGCCCCCCTGGGTACGGTCAAGATCCGTCCAAACCAAAGCCACCATACCCAGTGCCACCTCGTCAAGGCTACGCAGGAGGCATGAAAGGTCCGCCACCGCCCCGTCCTGGGCCTGGTGGGGCGACCTTCCTGGGAGGGCCACCCAAGATGCCACCTGGAGGGCCAGATCGCCCCCGATTCGGAGCACCACCACAAAATGGGCCACCACCTTCCAGCGGCCCCGCGCGCCCCCATGGTACAGCCGGTGAAGAGCGGCGAGGTCCACCGCAAATATCAGGCCACCCACCTGCGCCAGGGGCAAGACCTGCGCAGCCTGGACCTTCCCCTGGACAACCACCCTTCAGAGGTCCTCCTGGGGGCACGCAGCCCGGAAGACCAGGCGGCGCCCCAGGTGGCCCGCCGCATCCTGGACCACCAGGGGGGATGAGAGAGCTCCGTGTAGAAGATGCATTGGTCTACTTGGATGACGTGAAGCGAGAATTCGGCGATATGCCTCGTATTTACAATGAGTTTCTTGAGATTATGAAGAATTTCAAAAGCCAAGAAGTTGATACTCCAGGAGTGATTAATCGGGTATCGAAGCTCTTTCGCGGGTACAACAATCTCATCCTTGGTTTCAACAAGTTTTTACCGGATGGATACAAGATCAGTTTGCAGGACCTTGAACGACAAGATGCTGAGTACGCTCGTCAACAGCAGCTTCAACAGCAAACTCAGAAACAACAGCAGCTGCAACAGGCACCGGCCAGCGGATACAACAGGCCGTCATATGGGGCTGCTCCTGGATCTACACCACCCGGCCACGTCATGAGTCAGCAGCAAGGCCCTCCGGGCTCCCAGGGAACAAGTGGTGGTGCGATGCCTCCGCAGGGCTTCCCCAAGAGACCCCCACAAGGTCCCGGCCAGATGCAGCAGAGTGGGCAAGGAATGAGTCGACCCGGGACAAAGCAACAAGGGCCTGGTGGTGGGCAGCCAATGCCGCAGCAGCCGCCTACTCATGGGATGCCACCTCAGCAAGTCCATCGTGGGCCTGGGCCGACTGTTTCTAGACCACCACAGCAACAACCCGCGCCGCAGCCACAGCATCAAGCTGTTGAGTTCGATCATGCAATCTCGTACGTGACAAACATCAAGAAACGTTTTGCGGACGATCCAAACACATACCATCAGTTCCTCGAGATTCTGCACACGTACCAGAAGGAGCAAAGGGGAATCAAAGAAGTGCTCGAACAGGTTGCTAGCCTTTTCGCGGATCATCCAGATTTGCTTAAGGAGTTTACGTTCTTCCTGCCTGATGCCGTGCAAGAGCAAGCTAAAGAGAGGCTTCACCGAGCAGCAGCCGAATCAGAATCACGTCAAGCTCTGGCAGCTCAAAAGCGCATGGAACAACAGCAGGGGTCGTTTGGGAATCGTTCCAGTTGGGGTGGACCGAGAGGCCTTGATAATCGCCAAGCACCTCCTGGCCGTCGCATAGCATCACAGAAGTTTATCGACATGACCGGAGCACAACAAGCGGATAAGTCAGGCAGTGCTAGTGAAGAAGCCCAGTCTCAAAGGCAGGTGCCGCGCAAACGCCCTTTCAGTCCAGGACGTGAGCAAGTAATTCCGCCAGAAACCTATGTATACAACTCTGCGGTTGAACGTCAATTTTTTGAAGCAGCAAAGGAAGCTCTTGTGTCCTACACACGCGACGGAGGGCAAGCTTGGGCGGAATTTCTGAAGTGCTTGGACATGTATGCCCAGGAACTGTTGTCGAAGACTGAGATGTTGAGCTTTGTTGAACCACTTCTGGGAAAGCGAAATGCGGAGCTGTTCGAAGAGTTTAAGCGAATTCTTGGTGCTGCGGGTGCTCCAAGTGGACCAGCGCCTTCAATGGAAGATTCATGGTACTCGGTCCCGCTATCAGAAATCGACTTCTTCCGTTGTCGTCAATGTAGTCCGTCGTATCGTGCTCTCCCACGCGACTATCCAGCGCCTCCTTGCAGCGAGCGAAGTGCGGATGAGAAGAAGATATTGAATAATGTTTGGGTGTCGCTGCCGAAGGGGAGCGAAGAGAGTTATACTTTCCGTCACATGCGGCGCAACCACTGCGAAGAGGTTCTTTTTCGTTGTGAGGACGAACGCTTTGAAATTGACATGGTGATTGACAGCAACGCCGCGACTCTGCGTCGCCTCGAACCAATTGCAGAGGAGATCGGTCAGCTTGCACAAGAGGAGCAGCTTGTGTCGGAGTTTTCTACAGGTGGAACCAAGATGCCCGATGGAGATGTTGGAATGGGTGGGCTGCGCTACCAGTACACCTTCGACCCCAACATCCTTGGCGTTATTCATCGGAATTCAATTGCTCGAATCTATGGGGACGCCGGTCAAGAAATGCTGGATCTCGTTGTTAAAAATCCTAGTGTGGCAGTGCCTGTTGTTGTCAAGAGATTGCGGCAGAAGGATCGCGAATGGAGGACTGCCAGGGACAGATTGAACCGTCATTGGAAGGAGCTGGCGGAGATGAACTACTACAAGAGCCTTGATCATCGTAGCCTCACGTGGCGTACTATTGACAAGCGGGCCACGAGCACACGGACCTTGGTGTCCGAAATCAAAGACCGTGCTGCTAACAGGGGTAAGGAAGGTGAAGCTGCAATGACGGCACGCCGCGAGAAGGCCAAGGAGGAGCACGGCACATTCTATGAGATCACGATGGGTGATATTGCTGTGATGGACTTGGATTTGACGCACCTTCCAAAACCCCACCCTATCTTACTGACGCCTCATATGAGTTTCATGTACGAAAATAACTCTTGGGTCCAACGCGACGCCTATCGGATCTTATCATTTGCCCTTGAACGTGGCTCTACCTCTCCTTCTGACAAAGAAAGGTGCCATCGTCTATGGAGGGACCTTCTGGGACCCATGTTTGGAATCCCTATTAGCTGGATGCAAAAGCCAGCGCTTTCCTACCAGGAATCCACCTCAATGCAAACAAATGCTGAGCCGGTTGTCGTCAGCAATGGGGAAGAAAATAGCCATGATGATGACGACGAAAGCGACGAGGAACACTTAGGTAACAATGTCGTCACGGAAGAACTCAGGCATCAGAAGCGGAGCCCCGGGAAGTCCGGCATCATGGATCACCACCCTCTACCGGCTGGTACCATTGTGTCGACTGTATTCGGAGAAGGTCGCATTCTGAGCTTTCGCAAGGCAGAGAAGTGCTACGAAGTTGCGCTTCCCTTCGGTACAGGATATCTTCGTCCGAACACAGTTTTGTGTACTATCGAACGGGTGGAACAATCAGCCTACACCAATCAGCTCCGAGAGCAGGATAGTACCACCTTGGATCGTAAGGAAGACTTCTTGTGCTTCGGAACACAGTCGCTGTATTTGTTCTTCCGCTTGCACCAGATTCTTATTCGCCGTCTTAACATTGCGAAAATGATGGCATACGAGGTGGTCAAGGATCAGTCACTGCAAACTCTCGTTGAACAGATGAAAACGGAACCAAACGAAGATATCGGGCGGCAGAGATATGAAACATATTTGTCGTTAGTATATTCGCTCGTAGACGGAGGACACAATGATGCTGGTGGGAAATACGAAGACCGTGTTCGTGGCCTCTTAGGTCACGGGGCCTACGAACTTGCAACAATGGACAAGTTGCTTTCTCATATTTTGAAGAATCTGCAGTCAATCGCTCATGATGACGTTATGTTGAATCTCGTTGCCCTCTTCCGACGACACTTGGAGGCAGGTTTCTGTCCGGACGCGTTTAAGCAAGAGGCGGCCTATCTCTCAGAAGGAGACGGTATGTTTGCATTCCAACTATGTGGGGTGCCAGACTCAGACAAGAAAGTTCTCTATATGGAATATTTGGGTATGATATACGAGGAAGACGATCAGTCGCAGGGTGTCGTGGAGCCTGAACCTGAACCAGCGGCAAAGCGTCCTCGAGTTAGGGCGTAATCTTTCTTATTAGGGTTGGTAAATGGGTTTAGTGTATGTTTGCTTCCAATGACATAGGAATATTTGCTGGGGTCTATGCATGTGCACACAATGCCGACTGGAATTGATGGCGTACTATGGCGAATTGCGTTGGAATCACTGTGAAGAAGAGTGTATTTTGGCAAACTGACCTCTGACTGCGATGATACTACAACACACCACCGAGTCGCGAGTGGCACGCTCTCTC
>JAVCKV010302180.1:0-14328 GCA_032274145.1 Herpochondria borealis
TGCGAGCAGCACAGCCGCCGTCTGCCAGCTCACCCAGCCCAACGCCACCACCCCGCTCGTCGCCGCACCGGCCGTCGACACCATCATCCTGTGGAACTTGCGCCAGGCCGAGCCCATCGCGCGCTTCGGGAACGCAGCCACGCGCAAAGCAGGCCCCATCACAGCTCTCGTCACCTCTGCCTCGGGCGACACCCTCGCAGCCGGTCATGCAGACGGCTCGGTGCGCGTCTGGCGCTTTGCAATGAGCGGCCTCCCGCTCCCGGAGCCGTTCGCCGACCAAGAACCGCAGCCGCTCGCCACCTTCAACGGTCACCGATCCGGCGTCTCCGCCCTCGCCTTCGAATCCCTTCCCCACCCCGCAGCATCTTCGTCCGCACGCGGCGTCGCACCTGCCACGCTGATTTCCGGCTCAAACGATGGCGATGTCATTGCATGGAACGTGTCAGACTCAACCGGCAAGTTCCGTCTACCCGCCCATAACGACGCTGTTACCGCCCTCGCCCTGTTCACGCGTCGCAACACCCCTTTCATCGTGTCCGCGTCGAAAGACGGACTCGTTAAGGTGTACGACGCCGAATCACAGCACTGCGTCCAGACGTTGGCCGGCCACGTTGGTGAGGTGTGGGTCATGAAGCTCGACCCCACGAACAACGTGCTCGTCACCGGGGCTGCCGATGCCGAAGTTCGCGTGTTCACGTTGCTTGCAGACGGGGAGGACGTCGAGCAGTCGCCCACTTCAAAACAGGTCGGCCTCGATCAGGATAGCGTTTTCAAGCCGGTCGGCTCAGTCCGTCGCCACACCTCTGCGGACAAGGTAACTTCGATTGCGTTTACCGTATGTGGTGGCCAGCGCTATGCTGTCGTTGCCGGTGCGGACAAAACTGCCGAAGTGTTCCGACTGAGGGATGCTAAGCAGGCAGAAGCGCACCGTAAACGACGTGAAAAGAGGAAGATCATGTCTGTTGAGAAGGATGTAAGAGATACTGCAGAAGTCGAGGCGTGGGAAGAAGGCCGTACTACGAAGGAGATTGAATCGCGTTCTAAGGAGGTCAAGTTCAACGTTGAGGCTGTCGACTACCTTGTATCAGCCAGACAAATCCGTGTTAAGAAGAAGCTTCGTTCAGTGTCTTTCCTCAGCGAGCAGACGCGGATACGGGCCGAACCTGGTGCGGGAATTGAGCTCCAGCTGATTGTGCAACCTCGCAATAACGCACTTGAGGTACACAGTGCCAAGATCGGTAAGGCAAAGAAGAAAAGGGGCAACAAAATGGCAGCCTCTGATGATGAGGCAGCCGCTGTGGAAGACTTGGAACAATCAAATGAGCTTAAGCAGATTCTCTCGCTGGATATGGCTGGTCATGGAAAAGATGTCCGTTCCTGCTCCCTTTCTCCTGACGAATCGGCTGTTCTAACCACGAGCGACGGATCGATGAAACTTTGGAACGTTGGCTCACAAAAGTGCATCAGGACTATGAATTTCAATGGTTATGGCCTGTGTGCAACTTTTCTTGGGGCAGACGGTATGGTAGGTGCAGTTGCCACGAAAACTGGATCTCTCCGCCTGTTTGACCTCGGTACGGGAGCCATCATAACAGAAGAAAAAGAAGCCCATCGAGGTGAAATCTGGAGTCTGTGTTTAGATGATCACATTTATGAGGCCAAATACCTCATCACTGGCGGTTCAGACAAGCGTATCTGTATGTGGAACTTCGATGACGTTCTTGCAGACGGAACCGGGAAACTCAAACTCCAGCAGACTTTAGAACTACCTGATCAAGTGATATGCGTCAAGGTCGCCCATGGAAAGGATCGCCCTATTCTAGTGGTGTCTCTGATGGACTCCACCGTACGTACTTTCTTTCTAGATAGTCTCGACCCGTACCTCAACTTTTACGGACACAAACTGCCGGTGATGAGTCTTGATGTCTCAAGTGATGGTCTGCTGCTTGCAACTGGATCCGCCGATAAAACGGTTAAGCTTTGGGGCATGGACTTCGGTGACTGTCGACGAAGCCTTCGCGCCCACAATGATTCCGTTCTGTCGGTGCAGTTCCAGCCGAAGACACACTACTTCTTCACAGGTTCACGCGACGGGACTGTGAAATACTGGGATGGTGATAAGTTCGAGTTCATCTGCGACATGGAGGGCCAGCGCGGTGAGGTGTGGTCACTCACGAGTAGCGACGACGGTGAAATTGTTGTTTCGGCCAGTCATGATCGAATGGTGCGGATGTGGCGACGAACGGATGAGCCACTCTTCTTGGAGGAGGAGCGTGATCGCCGGATGGACGAGATGTTCGAGTCGACATTGGTCGATGAGGACGTGAAATCAGCGAATGTCGAAAGAAAGGCTGAGGGGTTCATGAAGGATGACTCCAAGGGAGAGGCTCTGGACGCTGGAAAGCGCTCTCTTGAAACAGTCAAGAGCGGTGAGCGATTGCTTGAAGCATTGGAGCTTTGTGAGGAGGAGAATGCGCGCCGTGCCGGTGGCGAGGAGGAGGGGCCGAACCCGCTGATGCTCGGGCTGTCTCCGGACGCGTACATTTTACGCATTCTCGCGCAGATCAAGAGTGCAGAACTTGAAGAGGCTTTGCATGTTATCTCTCTGAGCGCGGCCATGCAGTTGCTTGAGTACCTCGCACGACTGCTGGCACCGGATAACAAGGCAACTCGTCTCTCTATTGAAATGCTGACGCGCAGTGCTCTCTACTTGATCAAACTCCATCACAACCAAATCATCTCCGGTGCAACCGACCGAAAAGTTGTGTCCGAAGTTCAGGTAGGGATCAGGGGGCAGCTGGAGAAGCTGCGACGGAGTATGGGGGTGAATATCGCAGCGTTGGAGTTCTGGAAGACGGAGCTCGCTGATCGGGATGATGCTCCGTTCCGAGATGCCAGCGCGCGAGCGTTTAATCTACACAAGAAGATGTCGAAGGCCACTAGCGCGCCACGAAAATCGGTAATCATCACGTAGTTACAAAAAAGCACCACGATGCTGAGTTTTCATCGAAAGTACATTTCTAAGGAATGTTCTTTTTACGACGCGATAGAGAGCTCCATTTGTCCAGTGTTTGTTCATGTTTTATGTTTTGACAGAGTACAAGAAGAATGTGCACAACGTTTCACTTCCGTTGTAGAGCATAGGGGTAAGGATGTCGGCGGGGAAGGGGAGAAAATGGGAAAATAATGAATCACATGGTTGGAATCTCGTCTTTCATCATCTGCAGGCTCCTCTTTGTGTTTGTAAGCAGAGACTCAATGGTGAGCCCAACCTCCTCAAGTCTGAGACGGTACTGATTAATGAACATTTTCGAGTCAAAGTCCTCGCTGAGCTTAATTCTGTTGAGGAAGATGTCCCAACGATCGACGACATCCAACGCCCTATCGATGAACATGATTTTCCCCTGGCGGTCAAATGTCTGTACAAGAAAATACAAACGCGGGTTAACAAATCGAAAAAGGCGAGCCGTGTGTCAGACAAGGGATGTTTGTTACTTCTAATTCATCTAGCCCCGGGTGTGCAGAGAAAGAGGGAGAGAGATGGACGTACTTCGAAACGTGCGCCGAGCTTTGCGATCTCCATATAGTCGCGCTCTAGCGCTTCCATCTCCTTGCGCACGACGTCTGATTTGAGCATCTTCGAGTTGTCGAGATTGGGAAAGAACGGTCCGAGCATGGTGACTGAGGCACGGCGACGTTGTGGTGTGAGCGGAAGCACACGCGCGCGACGCGGCGAGACGGTTGTGGTGAGAGCGTTGCGCAGGTGGAGCGAGCGGGGCGCAAGCGCAAGAGGGTGAGCGAACGCCAGTGGTTTGTGGTTGAACATCGTGAAGTGACTCAATAGCGAACTAGACGGCGGCTGTTGATGGGAAAATGATGAGACGTATTGGCGACTTTGAAGAGTGGAGACAAGTAGGTCATGAACGGGAAGTGTAGCTCGACAAGGTACTTCGTGATAGAACCTCGCTAGCAGTTTAACGGCTGTTGGGGAGGAGTGCTCATGTCGAAGCGGCACGCACGAAGCGACAGAGGCGCCGCTATTGCGTCCAGGCGATGAAGATGCATTCAATCCGCGCTGCAGAGAGACGTTTTTGTGGCCCAGAATGCTCCAAATATCTCCGGCCCGGATTTCCTTCGACCCGATATTTCTGAGATTTTTCGGATAATTCGAAATAAGTTCGCACGCACGTTCACGTGCAAATGCGAGGGGTTACTGTACGAGGTTACTGTACGAGGTTACCGTACAACACATTCCTGTGCATTTACAGTGCATTTACACAAGACACACACTAAATCCGTGATCTGCTGGTCCGAAAACAAACAATCGATTTGGCGAAGTTCTTCTCAACCTCTGATCATCGCGAATACCCCAACAATCGTCGTGATCACCTCAGCAAACCACGTCTCCCGTCCCTGCCGCACATGTCCGTCGATCCGCAACGAGCCGCGAACATCCTCAAGGCCAGCCGCAAGGCAGACATTCCCGCCCTCACCGCGGCTCTGCGCGACCCATCCGCTCTCCCGTCCGCCGCGCTGAACGGCATCCGCACCCGCGCCGATGAGACCGTGCTTCATCTCTCCGTCACAGCCAGCGTCGCCGACGCCGCCTCCCTCGCCGCGACGCAGCTCCTGCTCGATTCCGGCGCCGATGCGACCCAACGCGGCCATTTCAACCAGCGGAAGACGCCCCTTCACGAGGCCGCGCGTCTGGGCCGCGCGCCGCTCGTGCGCCTCCTCCTCTCACATCCGGCCTGCACGGACGTGCGCGTCGACGCCGTCAAAAGCGGCGACTGGACGCCGCTCCATCTCGCCGCGCATCACGCGCACCCGTCTTGCATCGATGTTCTCCTCCGACACGGCGCCTCCCATGCCGCGAGAAACAGACATGCCGTCACACCCCTCCTGCTCGCAGCCCGTGCATCGGACCTTCTCTGCGTCAACGCGATTCTCGACGCCGGCGCGGACGTCCGCTGCGTCTGTAAGAACAGACGCGCACCGCTGCACTACGCTGCGCGCGGCGGCGACGTCGCCGTCATCGCCGCGCTGCTCGCGGCCGGCGCGTGTCCGGAGACGCGCGACGCGGCGGGCATGCTTGCAGCGCATGACGCTGTCATTGCAGCCGTGTCCGCCGAAGTCGAGCCTGAGGGCGACGACACGGGGGTAAGTGCGACAAATCGTATGGCTGTCGTGCAAACGCTGCTCGAGGTTACCCCGCTGCAAGCGCTGCAAACACCCGACTGCGCCGGGCAAGGCCTACTACATCACGCCGCGCGCGACGGTGGCAAGCGTGTCGCGGCGTTCCTCCTCGCCTGGGTGGCGCAGCGACTAGACCACGTCGCGCAGACCGTCGCACACATGCGGGACGCACGCGACGCGCGCGGGTTCACGCCGGTCGCGCTTGCCATGCTGAACGGGCGGGCGGACGTGGTAGCATTGCTCGTGGCTGAGGGTGCGCACGTAGAAGAGAAGTGCATCGACCAGTGCCGCCAACTCGGCAAGGACGAGGCTGTGCGTGTGGCGTTACACGCATTGACCAAATCGGAGATGAAATGCGGAGAATCAGAAACGTCGCCGTTGTGCGAGACACGGAATCGGTGACCGTTCCTGATCGACATTGCACCTCGCGTCTTGCAACGAAACCTACGCGGACGGCGATCATTCATTCGTTGTTGTTTTTTTCTTTTTTCTTTTTTGTCTTTTCCAGCTCTGATAAAAAAAAATGGAAAGAAGCAGATCTAATGTGTTAGCGTCCAAGTTATGTAACTATTTCAAGCGACCTCGGGTTCGAGTTCGGACAAAGTAGCAAGGACCTGCTGGACTTTGCAACAAAACAAAACAAAATAAAAGCATCACGACTCCACAGACTCGGGGTCCGCGCCGCTCGGTGATCGCGCTTCGCTGCCGCTTGGAGGCTCCTTGTCGCCCTCCTCGGGTGCAAATTTCGCATTCTTTTTCGACTCTCCGTTCCACACCGGGCCTTCGAGAACCCCGATCCGGTTCCCGGGCTCCAACGAAACCTCGCCGCCAAGTTGCTCCCACGGTTCCCCATCGACCTGAAACGGAGTAGACGCCGTCTTCAGCTTGAGGTGCATCCGTCGACCTTGCGCAATTCGTACCCCGTGCCCTCCAAACACCTTGATGAGCCCGAATTGGCTTAGGCTGCGCAGTCCGATGACCTCAAACTGCTGGTCGTCGACAAACATGTTATTCACTTTGCGGCTCGGATCCAGATCCGAAATCTGGCGTGCGCCCTTGAGGAAGCCCCAGGGCTGGGTCCCCGCGCCATAGCTCGGGATATTCAGGAAGATGATGGCCTGCAGCTTGGGCGGGATTTCAATAGGCTTGTCGTCGATGAGCAGCGTCTCGATATGCTCGGCCACGTGAATTTTCTTGCTTCGTGCCGACACCATGTACTTGGCGCCCACCACCATATGGGCACGGAAGTTGCCGAGACGGCTCTTGTACTTGTCTGGGTTCTCCCAGCGCATCTGGTTGAAGCGGAGCTCGACAAAGGCGTCAGCGCCAAGGCTGAGATAGTTACAGACGAGTGGTCGGGCGCCGTGGACGACGTTGTCGCTGTCGACCGGCATGATGGAGGCATCGTTGACGGCGCTGAGCCGCCAGACGTCGAGTTTGTGGGCGCGACAGTTCGGAATGTGTTTGAGGTAGCGAGCAACAACCTGCATGCCGGGAAACTTCTTGCCCCAGCCGAGGGCGCGGGCCATGTCATTGCCCGAGCCGAGCGGGATGACGATGAGACGGACGTTGGTGAGATTGCGCTTCTCGACGGCGTCGGCGACCCAGGAAAAAGTGCCATCGCCGCCCGCGACAATAATGCGGACTTCGTGCGCGGGGTCGGCTGCTCGCTCGTCTAGGCCGCGGGTCGGGCCTTTGTCGGCCTTGATGTCGAATACATTGCCATCGCCGAGCTCGTTGCGGAAATAGTCGAGGACGGAGGCGCCCTCGTTGCCGCCAGAGCCTTTGTTGACGAATGCGATGATGCGCATCTCGGGTGAGTGCGGAGCGCGGGTGGACGGAGAATCGGGATGTAGGGGTTTGGACGTAAAGTGTTTTCGGAGGTTGCGGATAGAGAAAGGGCAGAAGGCGAGGGGGGGGAGGGATTGTATGACAGCCGGCGAGGGGCAGGAGACGATGTCATTGAATCTGGTGAAAGGGTTGAATGGAGTATTTTACAATTTTTATTGTTTGCAGGGTAACTTAACCCGGTGGTTAAATTAGTAACCAGTGGTTATAACGATACATGTGTAGGGTACAGTAGAATACATACATCTATGACACTGTGTCTTTTTTTTGTTGAATATAATTAAATTAATCTAATTTGGAACGATAATATTATAGCACTGTATTCACCTCATGCAGTGTTGCCTCATGATAGTTTCGAGACGCTGAATAGGCAGCAGAGAGTTGTGATGTTGTGAGTTTTGTAATTTCAACGAGAGATAGTTGCGACGTGTACAGTAAGTTAACAATCTGCGTTGGAATTGTTGGAATCTTCTTTGTTGCTAATGTTTAATATTCCGTGACAAGGAAGTGGCGGGAAGCACCGTAAACCCTTTTCAGTTGGATACCTGGGAGCCCGGTACCCTTCGGAAGAGGGATTAGATGCGATAAAGCTATTACGGGAGTGTTTGCGCAAGGGCGGTTGAACCCGAATATCCAAAAATGGCCTGCGAGATGGGAGGATGCGATCAAGCGTTGCTGAACAGCTTGCTCGTAAACAACAAATCGTCCGTCAAAGTGGCGAAAGTGGCGAAAGAGATTCACTTGCGGCGTTCAAAAATAAAAAAGGTACAGTACTTGACAAGCACACTCAAAATATAATTCTCCATTTTTCTTCTTTTACTTTTATTCGCGACGGGTGTCCGGAAATGGGGAGATTAACTTTATGCGCATATGGGGGCGGCAGTCGGAATCTGACCAATCGGGATGCAAACATTTGCAGTGCGGAAGCCGCACGTCTCACGCGAATAATCCCTTCAAATCGGGTCCCCATAATCCCTTTATCTGCCGAATAGTTGCCGAATCTATGCAGACCCCCCCCCGCCCGTGGGAGCCCGTTGCCGCGACATCGATTGCGCCAACGTGTTTCGAATAACTTTAGAATAAATGGTACCAGCACATCCACGGGACACGTGCGTGCCACCGCCCGTTCGCCCGTTGATCGACTCGCCCCGGCCCCGCACCGCGCCCGACCGCCGGCTTTCGTCTGCTCTCGTCTGCTCTCGTCTGCCCCCGTCCTTCGCTCTCCTAGTCGCAACCATTGTACGTACGGACCCCTTAAACCGTTTACATTTATCCATCTTCCCACCTTGCCCTCCAACCCTTTGCCCTTCTTTCCAACTACAGCGCCATGACCTCCTCACCCCCGACCCACGGCCTCGCCATGCTTCAGGCTGCCTCCGTCGCCCTGGCCTCCACCCCGCCCTCTTCGGCCGCCTCACTATCCGCCCTGCTCAATCCCGCACCACCGATCACCACCACCTCCACCACCACCTTTACCTTTTTGCAGCCCAGCCCCACCGCCTCCGCCTCTGCCTCTGCCTCTGCCTCTGCCTCTGCCTCTGCCTCTGCCTCTGCCTCTGCCTCTGCTGGCATGGGCACCCCGCCTCTGCCCCCAGGCTTCGTCCTTGGCAAGGACGGAAAGATCAAGAAGAAGCGCGGGCGCAAGCCCACCCCAGGTCTCTCCGACGAGGACAGGCGCCAGGCACGTCTGCTCAAGAACCGTCGCACAGCCGAGATCTCGCGTCGTCGCAAACTCGCCCACCTCAACCGTCTCACCGCCGCCCGCGACGCCGCCGCCGCCCGCGCCCACGCCCTGCAAGCCTGCGCCGCCCACGCCCTCAACAGACTGGCCCACGCCCTGTGTACCACACCGGCACAGCTCGTCGCCGACGACCCCGCGCTGCACGCCGCCGTTGTGGGTGGGAACGATGCGGCCCTGCAAGAGGATCAACAACAACAAAAACAACAAAAACAGAACAAGGATCAGAATCAGACCACGTGCTCGCGACCAAACTCGCCGTTGCACACTTCGGATGTTTCGCGCCCGGCTTCTATTGTCGACTCCGATGATGACACACTCAGTGTTGTATCCCCTGTCGTATCCCCTACTGCTGTCACGGCGGTCAAGTCATGATATTGAAGGAAGGGAGGGAGGCGTCAGGAAGAAAATGCTTGCCTGGCCAACCGCATCCTCTACTTCCTCTTCAATCGCTCTTTCCCTGCGCTACACCACCTCGCCGGTTTTGTCTACGTCTTTGGTATTCTGTCTGTCTTGTGTATAAAAGGAATAAAATAGAAAAGAATTAATAATTATATACTGTAATATGATAGTCATGCATGAGGCACTGCGTAAAGCACACACTCTGTCTCAACATCCCCTGTACCTCCACCACAATCACATCACCTCAACGAAGATCAAGACTAGCGCCTTCATCAGTTTTACAAGTCCACAAGCTCTCTCTCTCTCTCTCTCTCCTCGCTCTCTGCAGGTTGCCAGTCAGGAGCCGTCGGACGACCGCGTTGACGACGAAAGCTCGCTCTGTGGGTACAGAACCAGGAACACGTACCACCAAAGTGCAACACCACCCGATGCACCAATGGCGAATACGACGCTCAACCATCCGCCCCAGCCGCGCGCGGCGCCCCCCCAAGATGCCAACACAACCGCCGCGCCGGTGAGGACAATCGACCATGGCTGGCACCACCACGGCTTCCCGGCCGCATACACGCGCTGCGCGTCCGCGGCGACACGCAGCGGACCCTTTGATTCTCCGCCACTGCCACGCCGTGCCGCATCCCCGTCCGGCGGCGGTCGAGCGGCGTTGGCCTGCGGTGCGAGGCAACGCCGCCAGAGCCGACCTGTACGTAACCCGTGTCGCCTGCCCTGTGCAAATCTGGCGCTGTGCGCGCGGGGTGGCGCCCAGCATGTCACGGGTGCAGCGAAGCACGGCGGTATGAAGCGCCTTGCGCGATGCGGGACAATGCACACCGAATCGATCATGCTGCTTTCTTGCGGCTGGCGGGCCCGACCCACGGTGAGATGTTGTAAGGAGGCGGCGCGGTGAAGACGGGTGTTCAAGATCGCGGTGGTGTGCGTTGAGAGATGATGAGGCTCTGCCTGATCACGTATGTCTTGCGGCAGACCGGCGGTCCCTGATTTCTTCAAAATTCGCACTCTGCCAATCTCGTTTCGACCGTTATATCCACCTTACACACGTGGCACATTGCTGGCAAGTGGGTTTTTCGAAACTCGGAGCGATGACGTTGTCCGTCGGTTACCGGCGAAAAATCTATCCTTCCCCTCTTTGCTCCTCTACGCCGCCGCCGTCAGATTCTGACAACCTCCACATCGTTTTCTTTCTCTTCTCCACGGTCGAGGAGGTTTGCGCGATGAAGATCAGCGTGCTATCGCGCTCTGACGCGGAATGGTCGGGCCGCGTCGACGGCACCCCGACAAATGCCCGCATCTCGAAGAACACAGACCCGGCCCTGCACGCCCCACAGAAGCCGCTGGACGTGCAGCGCGGTATCGTTGCCGCAAAGCTCAACCGCAATCTTGCGCGGCCTTTCCTGTTCGCCTGTGCACCCTCGCATGTTGACGGTGTCTACGCGATGGCGCGTTCGCGCGCAGATCTCTCGCTGCTGGCGACGGCGTCGGCCGATGGCGAGGTTCGATTGTGGCATCTTCCAACGCACAAGCCGCGCTTCCACCTCACGCCGCAGCCGGCAGCTTTCACGCGCGGCATCACATTCTCCCACAACTCGTCTCGCCTGCTCTTCTGCACGGATGCAAAGGTCGCGTATTCCGCGCGTGTCGATGCAGACTATGTTGCAGAGCCGGACCTGGTCGACAAGCTCGACGTCTACCGCTCCACGGCCGGCCCGCTTTCCTCCATCTCTGCGTCTTACAGCGAGCCTCACTTCGCAACAGCCTCGTCTTGCGTGCAGATCTGGGACGAGTCGCGCAGTTCGCCGCTCACTACTCTTGCCCTCACGGATGACTCGCTGCACTGTGTGCGCTACAACCCCGTGCAGACTAACTTGCTCGCCTCGGCCGGGTCGGACCGTTCGATCACGCTGTACGACGTGCGGTCAAACACCCCGATTCGCCGACTCGTCCTCAAAATGCGCACGAATGACCTGTCTTGGAACCCTATGGAGCCGATGAACTTTGTCACGGCGAACGACGACCACAACTGTTACACGTATGACATGCGCAAACTCGCCGACCGTGGCGCGCGGACAGTTCATGATGGCCATACCGGGCCCGTCATGTGCGTCGATTACAGCCCGACCGGGCAGGAGTTTGTGTCTGGGTCGTACGACAAGACGGTCCGTATCTTTGTAGAAAACGTCGCAGCCAGCCGTGAAGTCTACCACACGAAGCGAATGCAGCGCGTCTTCGCAGTCAACTACACGCTTGATGCATCGTACATCGTGTCTGGCAGCGACGACGGTGATGTGCGGGTATGGAAGAGCGAACGCAGTCGCCCGCTCAAGCCTCTGTTCCGCGCTGAGAAGGACAAGATTCAAGCTGCGGACAAGCTCATCGACCGGTTCCGGGACCTGCCTCAAGTGCGTAAGATTGCACATAAGCGCCACCTTCCGTCGCAGGTCAAGTCTCTGCAGAGCACGAAGATCATCATGAAGAGAGCCAAGGAGCGCAAGATAGAGAATGTCCGTCGGCACATTGCAGACAAGAAGAAGCGACCCAAGCTTGTGCCGAAGGGTATGCAAAACATTGTACGGGAGCTCGAGTGAGGTTTTTTTTTGCCTTTTTGTTTTTACCTTTCTCATCGCCCACCGTGTGTGACGGCGCCCTAGCCCTCTATTGGTTTCAGTTTTGGCCCTTGTGGCGTGTCAATAATAAGGAAGCCGGCGGATGTCACTTGGTTTCGAAGCTCGTCAGCTCGTGCAAAGTCCTTTGATTTTTTTGCGGCCGCTCTATCCTCAAGCAACTGAGCGAGTTCAGGGGTGACAACTACTTCCTTGGGACTGTCAGACAGGTCTGATTGCATACCCTTCCCAAAGTCAGGCATGTAAAAAATACCAAGAACACGGTCCATATCGTCCAGACAACTCAAAATATCCCGGCACGACCCCGTGCCCATTGCGCCAGACTTCAACATTTTCTCTGCGGCTTTCACCAGAGAAAACATGGCTGCAGTCGCCCGTGGCGTGTTCAAGTCGTCATCCATTGCATTACGAAAGTCCTCCGTGGCTCTCTCAACAATTTCCTTGACGCTTGACCCGTCGCCGTCGCCCTGCACCTTCTCCAACTTGGCTCTCAAAGTGTCAAGCCGTTTGACCGTGCTTCTCGCCGACTTGAGCGACTGCTCCGTGAACGCGAGCGCCGACCGATACTGCGACGAAACGACGAGATAGCGGAACGCGCGTGCGTCGTCGGGCTTTTTCACGATATCGCGCATGGTCTTAAAATTTCCCAGACTCTTCGACATTTTCTCGTCGTCGATGTTGACAAATCCGTTGTGTAACCAGAAGCGCGCGAACGGCCGGTCGGTCAGAGCTTCCGACTGCGCGATTTCGTTCTCGTGGTGCGGGAAGACAAGGTCGATGCCGCCGCCATGCAGGTCGAGTTAGGGCCCGAGATACTTCATGGCCATGCATGAGCACTCAATGTGCCAGCCGGGACGACCCTTTCCGAGCGAAGTTTGCCAGAAGACGTCGCCGTCCTCCGGTTTGTACGCCTTCCAAAGTGCGAAATCGCGCAGATCGTCCTTGTCGTACTCGTCGCTGTCAGACGGATTTGCCGCGTTTGCCGCGGTCAACGACCCGCTCTCCCGACGGTCGAGCCTTGCGAGTCGGCCGTACGGTGGAAAATTCGACACGGCAAAGTAGGTGGAGCCGTCGCTCTCATAGGCAAAGCCGCGACGTTTGAGGCCGACAACAACGTCCTCTATCTCGGCGATATGTTCGGTAGCACGCGGGTAATGATCGGCCGGGATAACGTTGAGCAGTGCGAGATCGGCGAAAAACGCGTCTGCAAATTTGTCGGTGAGCTGTTTCGCCGTGCCGCCAAACGTCGCAACCTTGCGAATGATCTTGTCGTCCACGTCGGTCAGGTTCATGACGTGACGGACTTGCAACCCGCGGTACAGTAGCCACCGCTTCGCTACGTCGTAGGTGAGAAAGGCGCGGAAGTTGCCGATGTGCGCAAAGTCGTACACGGTCGGACCGCACGAGTAGAAGCGCACGACGGACGGCTCTACCGTTGTGAACACCTCTTTTGTGCGCGCGAGCGTGTTGTACAGACGCAAAGGGTGTGTGTCCGCCGACCATGGTCCGCCTGTGGGCTTGTTGCTCGACGACGATGCGACCGCTGGCGCGGCTGTCGAGCGTGGGTGCGTGTCGCGGCGTGGGGCGGCAACGCGTTTGTTGGCCGATGGCGCGCGGGGCGGCCGGAGCAGAGTGTGCGCCGGATGCGGGGTGGGGATTGTAGGTCCATGCAGCGAGTGGAGCGGCAGCGGTGGTGTGAATGCGGGGCGGTGGTTCATTGCGTCGGAGTGTGTGTGTGTTAAGGCGGACACCGCGCGGGTGTGCGCGCGGCGATGACGACGGTGTTGGACGAAAGTTGCAAGTTGAGAAGAAAACAGAAGAAGAAGAAAGGGGGAGGAACAAAAGGAGGTGGCGATCCAGGTGAGGCGGTGAGGCGCGAGATCGTTTCGGACGGAGAGCCAGTTGATAGATTGTTGGTTAAAAGTTGCGTAAGTTGCGTAAGTTGCGTACCCCGTTTGATTGATCTGTTTGACAGAATGCACTACTTCTGTCAAAACTACCTAAGCTCTCTGTTAAAAGAAATCACTCCGGGTTTGGAACGCTAATCGCGTTTGACAGGGAAATGTTCTTACAGTAACTTACAGGGTGTGATGCATGTACACGTCGTCATGTCGGAGCGCAGGGCAAGACTGCAGAGAGAGGGGGAGAGGAGAACGAGATAAAATCATGACCAGCACCTACTACTAGAGGCCCTAAAAGCAAAAGCCAATTGTCTGGAATGAAACAATCCTACACAGCAAAAGTACAGTAACGCTAAATGACTGTATGTAACAGAGCAACACAGGAATTGCATGGGAACATCACATAAACAGAGTGTATATGCTAAATGTACATGAAAAACACCATGTTTCCAGTCAATAGAAAAAAGTGTACAATGTTTAGAATTAAAAGTAATGCTTTTATTAATTTAAATTATTACTGTCTATGTTCCCATCAAATGCAATGCAACATTACCGTAAACAATTGTGTATTGTTTACCAAAATGCACCGTCCACGCACAGACGGTGC
>JAVCKV010302291.1:0-14327 GCA_032274145.1 Herpochondria borealis
CAGATGTATTGTTCACAAAAGAAAGAGAACACACGAGAGAGTGCGAGAGAGAGAGAGAGGAGAGTGCGAGAGAGAGAGAGGAAGCGAGTGTGGGAGAGAGTGTGGAAGGAAGGCAGCCACGCGGACTGTCCCACCAACAAGATCCCCCTTTCCCGAGTCAACGAAACAAGTGCTGAACATAGCGACGGCTACTACGACGAAGAGTTCATGGAGTCGTACGGAACCATCGTTGATGAAGAAGTCGTGTTGCTCTATCTCAACAACACCACCGATGCCTTCTTCGTCTACCAAGGCGAAAAGATTCCTCTGGCGTGTGGAACGAAGCTTACCATTCATGGTGGCTATCCTCATCACACGGAAGTAAACTCCGGTGTGGTGAAGTTCTTGGGTCCGATTACTGCCAAGTCGTGCCGCACTGTGGGAAACTATGATGGTCAATGTACCCCGACCGTTGCGCCAACATCAGGAGAATGTTTCTTGTCCAGCATGTGATGCAGCGCTGCCTGCGCCTGTACCTTTCAACCGCTGTTGTTGTGATGGACCAAGCTCCTCTCCTGGTGCATGCGTTGACTCATCCGACTTTCTTGCCGATAATACCATCTGCAATAGCATGGGAGGCGGAATGGGCGATCCCCACATCAAGCTTTGGAACGGTTCGTTCTATGATTTCCACGGAGAGTGCGACCTAGTCTTGGTCTCAAGCCCAGTGTTTGGAGGGAGCGCAGGCTTGGATATTCACATTCGCACCACCATTGTGGATACATGGTCTTATATTAGCTCGGTCTCCGTGAAGATTGGTCATGATGTTCTCGAGGTGACGAAGCGTGGCCACTTTGTCGCCAATTACAAGGCACATGCTCCTCTGCCCAAAACTCTGGGTGGATATCCAGTGACGTACACCAAGGCCCAGAATGTGAAGCATGCCAAGTTTCACGTTTTCGATATTGACCTCGGTCAGGGCCAGAGTATTAGTATCAGGTCCTTTAGGGCCCAGAAAATGCTTGCGGTCAAGGTTGATGGATTCTCCCCAGAGGACTTTGGCGACAGCGTTGGACTCATGGGCAGCTTCCCGCATGGTGACATGGTCGCTCGGAATGGTACCATGTCCATGACTGTTGAGCAGGCTAATGCATTTGGAAAAGAATGGCAAGTCCGCACTGGCGACACCAACTTGTTTCGTGTGCATCGCGCTCCCCAGTGGCCTGATCAGTGCATCATGCCAGTTCCTTTATCCACAACCAGTACAGTCCGCCGTGGCCTCGATGACACCGAAGGCGCGTTGTTGTCCCTCGAACAGCGGGCCAATGTGGCTTGTGCCGAGTGGGGTGAAGACTTTGAAAATTGTGTGGCCGACGTCGTTGCGACAGGTGATTTGGAGGTTGCAAAGGCTGGTAGTTACTAGTCCAATAAAGTACTAGAGATTTATTGGTGGTATTTGACACTGTGGCCGAACCGCCATAGTTGGCCTTACCAGCTTGTAGAATGCCGCCACCATCATAATACGTCGGTAGATCGGGTCAATCCCAAGTTTTTTTGAGGTAATAACCCAATAAAACTTCTGAACTCCGGCCAAAAACTAGTTTGGACACCACTAATGGAATGCAATATATGTATTCACAGGCTACCTACTCATCCATACATACAGCGCAACAAATAGAATGGCAAAGCTGCTGCAACCCCCTAAGAAGCCTGGTGGGTGGCCTCCAGCAGCGGAAGTGTTCTCCATGATGGCATCGTCAATGGTGGGTGGTGGAATGTTCGGAGTTGGAGCTTCCGTCGGTATCCGTACAAGCTCCTCCCAGCCACCTGGCCATAGGCCACCGCACCGACTCGGACCACTCCATATCGTTGGCTCACGATTCTCCAAGTCCTCCAGGAAAGTGGAATCGGAAAGCAGGGTTCCTCGTGTGTGTAGAATGGAGCAGGAGACATGTTGTCTTCTCTTCACGAGAATGTCGTCTGGTTCTCGAAGCGTCTCTCCTTGCATCGGAAATAGTTTGGCTACCCATTCCTCCACTAACAATTCCAAGTCAAGATGGGGATATTCCAATGGAGAGGTGGATTGTTGCTGCACAGTAAATACATTTTCCAAATCTCTGGGGTGTGACAATGATGGACAAGTCGTGCCATCTTTGCCTTCTATGAACATCTGTTTCCAAATAGATCGTTCATCGTTCAGCAATTCATACGTGAAACTAGAGTCCTCCGACAAAGAGCTAGCATCGGCAACTTCAGCAAATGATAGTCCCAAGTTGACAAAATACTTGCCAAGCTGCTCGTCCTGTCGAATATCTTGAGCTATGGATCCATTGAATTCACCTTCCATCACAATGTCATCGGTGGAACTTGGTTGCACAGAAATGCCTTCAGGATTCTCCAAGGGAGGAGGACCGCCTAATTCAAAGGTGGTAGTAGCCCAGAGGGGTCGTACTTGGCAATGCTGGCTACCCATAAACTCAGTGGCTGGTTGCTGCAAGTGCAAGAGTGAATCTCGGTGGCATTCCTGCCACAGCATGTAAATCAGATCCGTGGTAGAATGCCACACCCAAAAAAAAATGTCGGTTGGACTCGCAAACGTTGACATGAAGCCTCCAATCGCGGTGTGCATGTCGTCATGGATTCCTCTTTGGAGAGCCTTGGTGAACGAGTCATAGTCTTGATGGGTCTGAATCATCGATCGCAGACTGCTGCTGCTGGTGGAAGGTGGCAGAGGGACGCGAAAAATGTCGTCACGAACGAATCCAGGCCGACCTTGGTCGTCGAGCAGGCCAGAAACGGGACGGTCTTGCACCAGTGTACCGGAAATAGTATAGAGCTTGGAGTATTGTCGAATAGCAGTTGTTTGGTTGGTGGAATGAAAATTGATATCGCCCCCAAAGAATCCAGACACCCCACCCATCATTTCGAGAAACAGACCTGGAGCACAAGACGCTAGGCTGAAGCAACTGCCAGTAGAATTTTGTCGAGTGTAATCGATGCTCACGTCCCAATAAGGGATGGTCAAACAACTTGTTCTCGGAGGATCAATATCTCGCAGCATATCCTCCACAGCCAGTAAAAAGCGCCTGTGCCACAAGGCGAAGCCGCACGTTGCATGGGCCTGGAAAGCCGATCTGGGATAACTATGGTAATCGATGAATTTTGATATCAGTCTTCTCTCGAATGCCGTCTCCATCGTCACAAGGAACAATTCGCGTTCTTCATCTGTTAAACTCCTCCATTCTTTTCGTATCCGCCTTGTCGGCTGCGTGGAGCATAATCGATTTGATCCAGCAGTGCCACCTGTAGAGCGTTGCTGCATGGTGTTGTTGTTTCCGAAAGATCTCTTTTTTGTATTGGGTGTATTGGGCGTTGCCTTCCGGATCGTTTGTACCCATACACCTGGATGTGGATCTTGGTTTTGTTTGTTGTTTTCTCAAAGATCTCCTGTTGATTTTGGTTGTCTTGGGTGTTTGGGGCCACCAACTGCACGCTGCTTTCGGATCGTTTGTTGTTGTTGTTGTTGTTGTTGTTGTTGTTTGTTTGTTGCCTCCACTTGTATCCATACACCTGGAAGTGGATCCTTTGTGAGAAGCGATGCTTGTCTTTTGTGCGTGCCGAGCCGTGCTTTGCACGCATATCACATGGGCATACTCTCGACACCCAAAGAAGCCCTTATGAGCAAGGGTGTCCTGCGTCCTTGAAGAACAAAAAGAACCCTATTTCTCTTTAGCCCGTGCGTGCCGTGCTTTACACACTTCTCACTGGTGCACAATCTGAACCGTTCTCACAACAGAGCGTGTCCATAGTAAACACGCCGTCTCCTGACTAAAAGAGAATCCCCGAAAATACTATCCCAGTACACGTTACGTGTATTTGAAATCCCGAACACCATTCGCCAAAGAAATAGTGTCAACGGACTGTGGATTCCCCGTGCACGCATGCGCTGCAGGTAAAACTGCAGCCATGTGATAAGCAGAGTCCAAAATGGCTTGTACTTGGACGAAGAATCCTAATCAAAGTTGTTGTAGAATTTGGTACAACATGATGTCAGATGTTTCACTGTCGGTGGTGGCTTGGATATTGCGTGCACGACACGTGACCATACGAAGCCAGCTGCCCTCGGAGCAAGATCCTTCTCTCATTATTTTGATTGATCTGTTCGAAGCAAGCATCACCAAATCATCAACATGAAAGTCAGTTCTTCTGTACTCCTCGCTCTTGCAACTGGTGTTGACTTAGGTAAGCTCTCGAGGTGTGGCAGGCTCAATTGTTGTTTATGGATAACTTTTGCTCACGGCGTTCATTCCTACAGTTCGCGCACAGAGCATGAACTTTCCCAACGGCGGAATGTGGGTTTTTGGAAGCCACGGACTCAAGATCTTCAACATTGATGGCTCAACCATGTACAAGGAGTCTTCGCCCGACGACATTTGCCCAGCCAGTGATAGTGAAGAAGGTTCGATTCACGAGTGCCGAAGTTTCAGCGATACTGTTTCCGATGGAGTGAACTACGTGTGGACTACCAGCAACAGCCGCAGCGGGGCTCAAGTTGAAGCCTTTAACCTTCGTGACGGAGAACTGGCTGGCGTCTTTCCTACCTGCAATGGTCCTCGTGGCCTCACCTACCTACCATGGCGTCAGGAGGTGTGGTTCCGCTGCACCTCGCCAAATGAGGATGACGACGACGATGAGTCTGGATACTGGGATTCTTTCTCCACTACCTCGATTACGGAGAACTTTCCAGAGATCTCGCTCAGATCCGACCTCCCCCACTTCAACGATACGGCATACGGAAAGCCTGTCTTTGCACAACACGCCGATGTTGCTTACAGCTCCGATTACCGCAACAACGTAATCCACAAGGTCGACCTCAATGCACGAATGCCTCTCATGAACATTACCATTCCAGGTGCTAGTGGTGGATGGGATATTGGGTACAACCCAGTCAACAAGCATGTGTTCGTGCGCACCTACGTTTGCTGCAGCTGCGGATCTGAAACATCGGATGTCCAACAGTGCCGTGAATATCGCGGTTCTACCCACCAGGATCCTGTCTATGTGCTGAGTGGACCCAACGCGAATCCCAACGAAACACAGATTGGATCATGCGACAGTAACTGTATCAACTCTCTTGCCGATACCATTGGCGTTGCCGAAATTGATACCGTGACGGACCAAATTGTGGGCTACCACAAGAACCACCTAGGATTCGGTGCATCGGCTGTTTATATGTCTCCAGACGCCGAGTATATGGTGCTGATGAGCGTCTCTGGTCCTAATTCGCCTCCTGCTACTCAGAATATCCGTTTGCTCAAGCCAGGAGCCAATGGAGCCCCATCGGTGAGTGGGTTGCAATGTTGACATCTGAATAGGCCCCTAAGATTGCACGCTAACACTTTGTGCCGTGTCTCGTTGTGCAGACTTTGTTCAAAGATATTGAATTGCCTACCATGGGTGCGGTTGGAAACCACGAGTTCATCAACAGCGATCTCATGGCAGTTCCCTCATCTGGGGAAGAGAACGAGTTGTACTTGGTGGAAATCTCTACTGGCACTGTCCGCACAGTCGCTCTTGATGCCTCGGCTGTTGTCTCGACTGGAAGTACACGCGGGCGTATTATCAAGCACATTACAGGCACGCCCTACCTCTGGATCACTGCCAAGGGAGTAGAAGAGGTGGCGGACAGATTCTGCTATGTCGTCATGTTGGATATGAAGGACCTGACTAACAGCAAGGTTGTACGCAAGGTCATGGGTCTTGATACCGCCAGTATGCTTTTCGTGGAGAATATGGGACTTGCTCACTTTCACCGCGCCAATGCTGGTAATGGAAAAGCCATTGAAGAGACACAAGAGACTCTCAAGGAAGTCACGGAAGAGATTTCTGACATGCAAGCGGAGATTGGCAAGTTGCGCGGAGACATGTCTACGAGCACGTCGTCCGTGCAATCCTCGGCCAATGGCTCATCCCCTTCTTCTCAGGACAACACGCTCAGTATTGTAGCCATTTGTGTCGGAGTGCTTGCCATCGGGGTTGCCTTGGCCGCGCTTTTTAAGAAGCCTCAAGTGGTCACTTCTTCTACTGCATCTCACACGCCGGCTACGATTGCCAAGTCAGATGAAGAACTCTCCATGGGGTCCAAGCGCGATACTTATGCTTGAGCAAAGAAGGAATGTCAAAAGGAACACTCCAGTGCAGGCTTTGCCTCAGGGGAGTGATGCATGTTATATAAAGTGGAAGCACTAGTGAATAGGTCAATTGAATTGATTGTGTCAATTGCCTCGAACCTTGTAGCCGCGGATTTTATCGAGCCGCAGAGTGGCTTATTTGCCTCCACCTTTGTTTTCGTTTCTCTCGTCACCTTGTAGGTTCAGCGACGACCAGCGGCCAAGAAGACACCCATCAACATGGGGGACCCCTTTACTCGTTTGACTCCCACCCAACTGATCAGTAGTTACTATCATATAATTCAAGTTGGAGGAGCTCTTTGAAATCGCCATGGTTCCGACTGTTTCCACCCACCCAACAGACATTTGTTGTGTCATAAGGGCCACCCTTGACGCTCTTCTTGGAAGTATTGGGGTCATTCCAGAGCCATAACCTGCGTTTTGCGATGCGCTCCACAGATGAGTCAAGAGGTTTGCACAACATTGGAACAAGTCACGATGAGGCACACAAAACGGCGGCATCCTCGAAGCAAGTGTGCCATCAGCACACGCAACGCAGATTAATGAAATGAAAGCAGGTGGCTACTACAAGTCCTGCCTCGCGACAGTAGGTCAGATGGTGAAGGCAGCTCGAAACCATACCAAGTGAACAAGCAGCAGATATTACAACCCGGATTGACGATCTTGAAAGGAAAACGAAGAGCTTGTACGCGCTGTCGAGCCATGGATCTACTGGATGACACCACGAAAGATGGATGCATAGATGCACAAATATTTGCGAAACCTCTTCCATAGTACTCCTGATATTGGTGGCCCTACTGCTGGGTTGCCATGTTCTATCGGGTAAAAGCCCATAAGTGGTAATAAAAATATAGTTTTATTGAAACATGTGGGCTTGGGTGTAAGACAAGAACTAATTGTCCGTCGACACGTCTTGTTGGGCTAAGAGAATGGGATGCTCTTGCGCAAATTCAGTCGTCACGACTCCTCAAAACCATGTGCAAACAAAGCCACACAGTCAGTCATCGGTCAGTCAGTCATCATGCCCAGACGCATGAGGATCAATCGACACGGAGTCACCACATTTCGGTCCGTACTAGCATGGTTCGGACAATTGTGATTCGCTTGTCGTCATTCACAGCCAGTGGCGCGTTAGTGTTTTCCGTTATGCCTAAATAGTAGGTTGACGTACTAACGATAGTCGAGAGGATTACTACTTCTCAATCATTCTCACGAAGAAAACCACATCTGAAGCCAACGAGCCCGGTGTTATCCTGCAGAAGACTTGCAGGCAAACACAGATCCTCGAACGAGTCGAGTTGGCGTAGCTGTTGCCAATTAGACGAGAGCAGATTGATTCGCCGCCCCCACGCAAAACATGTTGACCGCGCACGGTCGTGGCCGCCAGGCCAGGCCGGACTTAACGTTTTCTTTCACCATGGTAATTTCTTGCTATCTTCAAGTCCTGCAGGATGAGATGATCGAAAAGTTGTTCTCATGTTGGAGGCCCTCTGTGTTGTGTCCTTCGATCGTCATGGGTTGTCCAGGGAGGCTACTACAACTACTTGTACTCACCACTCCTATTCCACACAGTCGTCAATGACCAAAAAAAGCAACAACGCTCACTGAATAATACTCTCTTAAATTATAAAAATTCGCGTTGCTTTTACATTCCATTCACAATAGCATTCTGCACATCTTCCACAGACACGTAAATTTCCTCCGGTTTCAAAGATGGCATACGCTGCGAACCAGGAGTAATGAGCTTCATGGGCGACATGCTGGCTCGTGAGGTATCGTCCGATTGTTGCTGTCTCTTTCGCATCTCGGATCGGACGCCCTGGAGCAGCAAGTCTGCCATGTTGCGGTCAATTCTCCAGTCTTCATCGGTATTGTTTTCAATCAACTCGGCCAAATACTTGACCGTCAAACCTTCGCCAGACACAAGACCCTTTTCACCCAACTTGGCCATGAATTGGCGGGCAATCTGTGAGGGCGACGGATCGGGCAATTCCAAACGAGTCAAAAAGTGTCCCTTGAACCCAATGTCAGAAGATAAAATGCGTTGCACGTCGCGAGGACTGCCCGTCATGATCACAAGAGGACTGCCGCTCGAGAGGGTACGGGCCACCTCACGGAGGGCCGCCGCTCCATGGTCGCGGGCTCGTGGGCGAGCGGTAGAGGGCAACAAGGAGTAGCAATCGTTGATAAAGAGGACGCCGCCCGAGGATTTTTCCAAGACGCGACGCGTCTTGAACACGGTGCGAGCCTCACTCTTGCGATCCACCAAATCGTTGCGCCCCGTCTCGACAAAGTTGGGAGTCTTGACAGCACCCATCTTGTAGAGGAGCGGAACGAGGGTACGGGCAATTGTTTCCATGTTGGTGCCTTGATTTCCCACCAACGCCAAGTGACGTGGAGTGACACGGGTGGCGGCACCGTCCATTTCCAGGGTACGACGCAGTCCACGGATTTGATTCTTGAGCGCCTCCATTCCAATGAGCTGAGAAAGCGCCATTTCAATCTCGTCGTCTGGTGGGCAGAGGGCGTCTTCAATCTGTTGAGCTTCCTCTTCCTCATCGGCGCCACTGTACAGGGCAGCCTCGTCGCCACTGTCACCAAGCACACGACCAGTGTCTTCTGCACCTGATTTGCGAACCTGCGATTCAGAAAAGAAAGCAGCAAGATGTGTGAGTGATCCAATCTACAACCAAAATCGAGCAAACTTGACATTACACTACTCGACAACACAAAATCAATCAATAATGATATACTACTCACTTGTTCCAACATTCCATCCAAATCACCACACGCGGTCGGATCCACACCAGCTGAATACAACGAATGCGCATGCGAGTCTCGAATGTCCATAAGGAGCGACAAGACAACTTCTAAATCTTCATTGGACGAATCGTGTCGCTCCATGTTGCGCTGCATCTCCTTTTCCATGCGTTCGCAGCGGGCCTTGGCAGCTTCCAAGACTTCATCGTCGGTAGGTGGGACCGTCTTGCCCTGCAGCAAGGCCACGACATTGGGGGATGCGCCATCGGCAATGGCCAAATCGAGGGGAGTGTTGTTGTCATTGTTCTTCTGCGAAGCACCTTCGGGGTAGGCATGATAGAGGGCCTCCACGACTTCGAGGGGGGCATTGTAATGAGCAGCGTAATGCAGAGGAAGGTTACCGTGATTGTTCTTTTGGGCGGCAGCTTCGGGGTAAATCTTCAATAAAAGTTGTTCCACATCAAGGGGTCCCTTCTTCCAGGCGGTAAAGTGCAACGCCAAGTTACCATAGTTGTTAGTGCTAGAAGCAGCTTCGGGGTAGGCATCGAGCAGTGCTTCCGTCACTTCGAGTGGAGCGCGAAAGGATGCGGCAGAATGGAGGGGCAAGTTACCGCGATCATTCTTGATTTGGGCTTCGTGTCTATCGTCACACACAAGAGAGTCATGTTGTTAGTGGAGATTGAGAAGGAGTCACATGTGGAGGTGCGAAAAAGAGACATTGGACCATGTTTTACACGACAACAATATTTAGTCCTGGGTGGCAACTCCACCTACCTCGTTGCTGGGTCAGTGGAACGAGCAATGGCAGCCTTCCAACCCTTGGAGAGCTCATGGAGATCAACATAGTCTCCAGAGGGTTGGAGGGAGGACGAAGCTGTATTACTCATCATCATGGTGACAGAAGCGATGTTTGCCGTAACAACAACGCCCTTTTTCGATTTTTGTTCGTGGGGGATAAAAACGAGGGGGTGCGCCTGTATTATGTGTTTGGCGGTTTCTGCATCCGTTGATTTCCTGGAACAGCAAATTTTGAGCAAATTGAAGTATTAAAGTATGGACAAATTTCAATGCAAGCCAGCCGAAAAGCCACTTCTCAGTCAGGGAAGATAAGAAGTATAACTCAACGCCTGAAGAACTCCCCCCAGTGAATTTTAAAAGGGTGCGCTTGTAGAAGTTCACACTCCGGTTAACCTTTACGTGTTGTTCATTTGACGAATCTGATTTGAACGATACCATTCCTTCCTTCTTGTTGGGGTTGACATCGTTGAGAGATCACATTGTAGAGATAGCTTGAGCTTTGAAAGAGTGTTGTTGATCGAAAGTAGTCCCGCGAAAAACTAGTTGTAATGTCGTCTGATACCACCCTTCATGACCTCTGTAAGGGATTCGGAGCGCTCTTGAGCCGCAGCAAGGTGAGAATCTCAACAGTGCACCTCGATTGCAAGAACTGGAATCGCTGTCGGAACATGAGAGCGTTTTAGTGAGAAGAGCTCTTTGATCTCCTTCGAATTTATGAATTGTGACTTTGTGAGCTGCAAGAGGATGTCTGCAGCTTTCGAGCACTACTGAACCTGGCAGTTACGCTGTGGTTTTGCTGCATTCTTCAACTCACCTCTCATGTGTTTTATTCGCAGAATCCCTCCTTTCCCGAAGAAGCGTCCCGTTTGAATGAGCGTGGAAACCTTCCGCTTCATGCGGCTTGTTCTTTCCAGGCTACTTCGGATGTAGTAGAGTCCCTCCTCAAGGCCTACCCCGGTGGTGCCTCGCAGCCCAACACGGCTGGGAATCTTCCCATTCATCAAGCTGCCATGTGGCAGGCTCCCGTCGAGACGATTGAACTCTTGTTGGGCCGTCACCCCGAGGGAGCGACTGTGCGTAACCAGTATGGTTCTCTTCCCCTCCACATGGCTGCTTCCAACCAGGCTTCTCCAGAAGTCGTGCGTCTCTTGATTGACTCGTACCCCGATGCCCTCCACCTTCAGAACGACGACGGCATGACGCCTCTCGATCTCGCCCTCGCCGACGAGTCTGCCAGCGAAGCAGTCATTGCCATGTTGGAAGGTCGTCCACCACCACCGGAATTGACCCGCCGTCAGAAGGCGGAAAAGTACGAAGAACGCGCCAAGGCCCTCGAACGCAAGTTGGGATCGATCAAGGAGTCGGGTGGTCGACAGGGCAAGGATTTGCACGAAGCACTGCTCTGTGTGCGCCGTCTTGCGGACCGCTTTCCACATGCACTCTATGCGGCAGGATTGGATCCGAATGAATTGGAAATTGCCTTTTCGGAACGTCAGCAGAGTCCCGATACAGTCTTGATGGATGCCATTAAGAAGCGCACATCGACGGTATTGAGAGATGGTCGAGGTAATCCATTGAATGTGCAGACGACTTCTGTCGGTGCTGCCTTGGGTCCTCGTGATCGTGTCGAGGATTTGTTGTCGTCCATCGTCGGACTAGACCACGTCAAGAGTCAGGTTCGTGGATTGCGTCGTACCACGGAGATTTCGGACTTGAAGGAGTCCCTGTTGCCTGCCGGAGCCGCCATGGGACGTCGTGGTCACAATCCTGCCGCTTTGGTCTCTCCAGCCCTATCCGACTTGTCCGGACGACCTCGTGCGAACCACATGGTGTTTGTGGGCAATCCTGGAACGGGCAAGACGGCAGTGGCGCGTTTGTTGGCCAAGGCCTATCACGAATTGGGTCTCTTGAGAAAACCAAAGTTTCTGGAAGTGGAGCGCATGGATTTGGTAGGACGCGACAAGGAACAAACAATCCTCAAGACGCGCGAAGTGTTGGATGAGGCGCGTGGTGGCATTCTCTTTATTGACGAGGCGTATACTCTTGGCATGGCCTCCAAGCGCAACAAGATTGATACTGGCAGTGAAGCCATGTTGGAGATTGTGCGCTCCATGGAGGAGTCTGCCACTGCGACGGATGGTGGAGAGTCACATCCCCTCATTATCTTGGCTGGGTTCCCTGTGGAGATGCAAACCTTTCTCAGTTACCACCAGCATTTGCGCAAGCAGTTTCCCGTCACGTTTGAGTTTCCCGATTACTCGTGTCAAGAGTTGGCTCGTATCTATGTGGACTTGGCGACGGCCAAGGGCTTTGATATGGACGATGATTTGAACGAGGACTTGATTGCAGCTCTGCTGGAACAAGAAACGACCGTGTCGTGGCGAGCCGAACGCAATGGACGAGTCTGCGAACAGCTCATGGCGGGATGCCGAACGCAAGTGCGAAGGAGAATGCGAACGGCACAAATGGAGGAGGATGACGAATTTGATCCACACCAAATTATTCGTCAAGATGTCGAAGCAGTTATGCAAGTGGATTTCAAATAATAATGCAGTAGTAATGTGAAGAAGATGAATGTGAGCGCGGTAAACCGAGTAGTTGTTTTGGAAGCACTATTATAACAGTAAATGAATAACGAAAGCAGTGAAAAAGGCAGCGGCGTCTATCCTACTTTACTGTCTTCATTATGTAAGGAGAGCAGACAACAGGATGAGTGGATACTTATCAGGTCCCCTCGGTCTTCGTGATGCGTTTGCCTGCAGGTCTGGGGCACTAAATACACTCCATTCATAGCAGTAGCAAATAATTTACATTGTTATATTCTATTCATAGCTTGTCGCTTGCCTGTGAAACCAGACAGTCGCTTTTGCGCGTGTCGTTCACGCTCTCGCACGCTCTCTCGCTCTCTCTTCAGTGTCCAACCACATGCATGGCGTGTTCACACCATGTGTCGAAGTATCCCAGAGTGACTGCTGATACGGCAACGTTGAAGGTGGCAGAGATGGTAGCATGCGTCAAAGGGCGCACCGAAGGAGGAACATACTTGAAGGCGAGCGTGTTGTAGGGGATGAACATCATGACTTCGAGCTTGGTCAAGGTGATGAATTCATCCAAGCTCCATCCTTGAAAGATGGCAGAAGGATCCAGCGGTAGAGTACCATAGACATAGTCGGTTAGGAACGGCACGCCCACAAGATAGGCACTGTTGATGATGCTCGCGAGAATCACGGCATGAATCATCGTCTTGGCGACGACTTGCTTAGTTCCTGTTCCAGGAAAGGCTTGTTCCAGCTGTCGCAACCAAACTGCATTGATGGCGCCAGAAAAAGTGGATGCAACTGAAGCCATCGCAGCAACGTGGCCAAAATCAATGCCGTGACCTGCCATGGCTTGAGTTGTCATATCAGCACAACTAGCAAGGCAGCCCGCCTGAAGAAACGCCATGACCAAATAGTGCTCCTTTGTCAGGCGGGAGTAGCCTTCCGAGGCCTGCTTCAGAATATCCTGGTTAGATGGGACCTTGACAGTTGGAACCTGCACTCTACGCTTCATTGGGGGAATACTAAGCCCATTGTCATAGCTTGTGCCCACTTGCAGTCTTCCTTGAGCGATCCTACCTTGCGCCCGTGACGATTTCTGGGCAGGAACCAAAGCGGAGGCCGACAACGCCAAGAGGCACAAGGAAAAGAATCTTGCCTGAATCTTCATGGTCAACAGAACGCTTTTCAGAAAAAGTGATCGGAATGCAAATATTTGCATTTGCAAGGAGTGCGTGGTGAGAGTTGATCTGGATCGGCATCAGAGGATTCAAGATTCAAGTGCTCAAGGGAAAACGTGTGTACAAGTATGATACGTGTACATGTACCTCCAAATGGCGCGGATGCAAGTGCAGCTCATTTCACCCAGGAGTAAATTTCTACTCACCAACTATGATTGGCTGATGGGATTCCATTTAATCGATTCCTTTTTGATGGGTCACCCCGTTTTAAGGTACATTTCTACATGATTTAGTATACTTGAATGGTCACGAGAAACTTTTCTACTCTCTCGAAGAAACCATCAAAAGAAACTGTAATTCGAAGTCTGAGGTGACGACACTCGGGCCCTCATGACGTGGTCATAACAATACCAACTGTCCCTAGGCAAATAAATTTATTTGGTATCCACTTTCGGCACCTCCACGTGCAACCATACGAATACCAGTAATCCAAAAATGCTACAGTGATGACCAAAAATCTGCTTTCGCAGACCTGACAAGACTCAAAACGTTGTTTGACTCTAGTTCTTTGGTCTACTAGAGGCTAGCTAGCTCTCGAGAAAGAGAGGTCGGCAGGAGTGGATTTGGAATGCGTGTGGTGCAAGTCCAAGATGAATACCGTACCTTCTTCTTCTGTGGTACGTGCATGCCAGCATAAGCTAACAAAGCAAGAGCACGGCCTCAATCGCTGGGCTTCTGGGTTCTGATGCGGCGTTGCATGTATTCCACACACCCTGAAGCTTCCGGTGCAGAAGTTTAAGCTCCTGCGAAAAAGCAATCCCGACGTTGTAGTTGTCTCGTGATAAAGTTGGATGCAATGTTCTTGTTTGTGCCTCGCCTCT
>JAVCKV010302401.1:0-14325 GCA_032274145.1 Herpochondria borealis
GTGGAGAGGACGCTTGAACGTCCAGGAGATTCCAGAGCTGCACCACTTGGTGGACAATCCCGTGGGTCAGCTGAATTATTTCGGCAAAACGGTAGTTGCCTATTTCAACTTTAACGAATCATTGCCCGGTACAATTGCGTGGGTCGTCAGTTCAAAGGCCGGTCCTATTGTCCCCGACGTAACTACACCAGTCGACTTGGTGAATCAACACGTGGAATCTGCCGAGGACAAGGACGATGACGAGTTGATCCAGAAAGCAAAGTTTGCCAAGTTGGTCTTTTCCAACACTGAATCGAACAACGACTTGACATTCTCCACCGAGATGAGCACAACGCCACTGGATAGTGGGTGGGCAGGTAAAGGCAGAATAACGCTCATTGGAGATGCAGCTCATGCACTTCGTCCTGCATCTGGACTGGGAGGGTCATTGGCCTTTGAAGACTCAGTTCTCCTTGCTCGTATGCTGACTAGTAGTGAAGGTGGTGATGGTGGCGCTGAAACACTGAGAAAGTTTGAAGAGAGGCGTCTCCCTCGATGCAAGAGTATCTCGGACGATCAAACAATGAGATCCGAGTTGAGCTACAAGAAGGAGGTAAAGATTCCAGAGTGGAGTCAGCAGTACCGAGAATGGATCTTTATGGGTCCTGATGCACCTAGCCATCCACCAGAAGAAGAAAGTTGATAACTGTAGCGTCTAGAGAGACTACTCTGCCATGCTTATATAAGCAACGTACCATGCTGATGTCTACGTTGCTATGCTCAATCTGTCTCGATAATAGTCAGTCAAAAACTCGATCATTACATTCCAGATGACACATACATAGAATAAGTTGGGTCGAGCTACACTAGTCCTTGTTGTTGTTGTTGCTCAGCCTGAAAGGTACCGACAGTCACCATTTTACTCGCCACTCCTAGTAGACCCATCTGTTGCTCGACTCGCAACGCTCCAACACCCTTGAAAGCAATCAGACCAGGTTGATTGCCACTTCCAACCACCACGTCGCCATAGACCATACCTGGTGGAATGGCGTATTCCGACGATGTTTGTGAAGTCACTTCTGGTTCTTCCGACCAAAAGACTTTTTGAATGCTTCCCCTGGTTTGAATCATGCGCGAATATCCCAACACGTCCATACTAAAGCGCAGCTGGGTGCCATCGTCGGATAGTTTCCACTCTCCATCTACGTCGCCCGTCGTAAAGGGGGACTCGGAGCAGCGACAGACACCGTTGGAAAGAAACTCGATATCCAACTTCACATTTGGCTCTTCTGGAACATCAATGCCCAACTCCTTGTTGCGGTTGCTAATGTTGACTCGCGATCCGTACAAGTCGTTGGATGGATCCTTGGAAGGAATGCCCGAGAGGTAGAGGGCCAGCGAAAATTTTGAATTTTCCAGCATTTCCACCGCCAATTCCGTTTGAACATTGGTCTGCCGTTCTCTCCACGCCCGCTGCGTCTCTGTGGGGGCTGCAATGCTGTCTGGTTCCACCGCATTGGGACCCACAATCATTCCCTTGAGCTTATCTTGACTGCTCAGACTCCTGTCATTGTCAAACGCGCCATCCAACATGTCTTTGAAGAAGCCGTAACGACGGGTCTGGAACTCATGCTGTCGTGGGGTCACTGGTTGAAAGGCACGGCAAGCCGAAACAGTCAAAAGGACGACGAGAAAGGACGCCATTACCATGGTGAGAAAGACTGAGACAGAAATTGTGGAACAGTTTCAGCAGATTGTTTGTTTGTGACGTGGCTAACCAGAAACACTGTACAGAGTAACCCGTACGTCTATCGTATACTATTGTACGAGTATCTTCGCGCACGTTTCGAGCGCGCTTCACACTTCAACCTCGTGCTTCAACCTGGCAGGCAAGGCAGGCCAATCAGATTCATTCATTGGCCCCGAGGCAAGCGAAGAACATTATACCGCAGCACGAGGATGTGTGTCGTGGATCTGTGTCGAGCAGACTTAGTAGAAGATGGTTCTCACTCGATGGTGGGGCTTCAACTGTCCTTGCTGGTTCATTTGTTCTCCTACCTGCCATAGGTGCCAATCCAAGGTCACAGCCGTCATGGCAGACTCCTCTGACCTTTCGTTGTTGACCATCGCAACCAACCTATCCACAGCAACGACAGTAGCCGCTCGAATCGACAATTCCTCCTCTGCACTCAATTCTTTCAGGGAATCCACCTTGGCAGCCAGCTCGTCACTGTACTGGATGGCTTCCCAGTGTCGCAGTACCTGTGGGACTCGATAGTCGGCAAAGGTCGTCAATTGGTCCATATCCTTCAAATTGAGTTGGAGCGCAGCTTGCAAGTCACCCACGGCAATCTGAGCGCGCTTGTACAGGGCCACCCATTGTCCTTGCCACACGGATTCGTCGCGAAAGCCTGGAAAGGTTTGTACAATGAGCTGCACCAACCTTGGCGCGGAATTTTGCGAGGCTCGAATCAAGGTCATGGCAGACGCTTCGTACGATTGCACCAGCGCTTCACCCAGCTCGTTCCACAATCGACATCGTTCCGCCATGTTGGGCAAGTGGTGACCCTGCAAGTGAGGTTCGAGTGCTGCTTTCATATCCTCCACAGTCAATTTTGCTAGATTTTTAGGGGCGAAGAAGTAGTCATCAATAGAAGATGATCCACTTGCGTCATCGTCTTTCTCAGCCAACTTTCGCAACGCAATCGCAATGTGATCATATTCTAAGCTATTGCTCTCCGTTTGGGTTGGGTGTGGCCAAAAGCAAAAGTTGATGGCATCGAGTGCCAACACATAGAGAGCGACTCGTTCCTGACGCATGCTTTCATCACTTCCTTGATAGGTACTCCCCGTGTAGTGCCATCCATCGGCATCCCATTCGGTGGCTTGGCCGCCCTGTAACACGATGGCCTCTGCCAATGACTGGAGCTCCTCTTCTTGCAGGGAAACGTATGGATTGTCCTTTACTACAATCTCGCAGGTTCGTCTCACATTATGACATGGACAGAGTGACTTTGGCAAGAGGCTCATGATGGCAGAGAGTAGTACGAGAGAGGTGGCCAATGGACAGTTGCGCTCGATTGATGTTCGAAGAAAGAAGTTGATGTAACGTGAAATTGTGGCGCCGGTGATGGTGGTGCGAGCGACGGGTGGACGACCTACCGGTACCGTCTACTGGAAACGTGCTACCAATTTTGAAATTATGGATCAATCCAAGTCGTTTCCTAGCTCATCGTAACAAGTATCCAATGTGGTCTAATAGCGAACACTTTAAATAAATACCTGAAACATTGACCAAAGACACTATCTATCCAATGGGAACTTCTGAATGGAGCGGGAAGAGTCAGCAGGCTAACCGTTTCCTTGTGAGGTCAATCGAGTCGACGGAACAGCAGCTTTCATCGTCGTCGTCAGTATCCCACCCTGTCTCCTCGGTGCTATCTCTTCTCATCTTCGCATCGGTGATATCCCTTATGGCGACAGCAACCAGCTCTTTTCTTGGACACGCCGAGTATATGAGTCGTGGGCACTGTCGGGTAGGCTGTCTCTTGTTGGCGGCAGCTGCAGGCTCCGACGACTGTGGCTTGGAAGTGCTGGTTGGCGGAGGATCACAGGAGGCGAGGCTTTGACGGCAAATTCCTGTCATTGTCATTTTTTAAATCTGAGAGAAGAACGTGAGAAGGAGAATTGTGACGACATAATTAGCGTTTGTACATGATGAATTACAAGACACGAGAAATGACGTTGGCTTAATTGTTGTTACGCCGTGTCATCTGTCTGCCACCCAGGTACTCCGAGTAGCCCTCATGGCACGATTGCCACCAAGACGTGGTTATTTATATCCCACACATGGTTCACCCACGACTTGGTAGGCCAGTTTTAGTAATGTACTTGGCTGTATTGTTGACTAACTAGCTGCTAGAGAGTAGCTTTATAATGACTACACGTATAATGTGGCTTAGTTGTTGTACACCGCGTCGTCCGTCTGCTACCCAGGTGCTCCGAGCAGCTCCTATGACACGATTGTTCAATGACTAATGGCTTAGTTGGTGTTACACGGTGCCATCTGTCTGCTACCTAGATACTCCGACACGATTGTTCAATGACTAATGGCTTAGTTGGTGTTACACGGTGCCATGTCTGTCTGCTACCCAGATACTCCGAGTAGCCCTCATGACACGATTGCCACCAACTATCCCAAACGTGGTCAACCCACGACTTGGCGGACCAATTTAGTCATAATGCACACCGCTCCGCCAGTTTATAAGGAACGATTTATTTAGCAGTTGAGGTATTATGGGGTGCTGGTTAGCAGCCAAGACTCTCTCTCTAGAGAAGAGAGGCATAGTTTCGTGGTAATCAGTAACTAGCTATCCGTCTGGCCTACTGGTAGCTACTAGTAGAACAAACTTGAGTTAGACTAGCTAGTAGACAAATTACCTCCTACGTTGCCGCGCCACCCGAATATGGCCCCTACAGCAGATCAAAGCACCCAGTCGAAGGAGCGGCAGCACAGACTCCCCGCAGCACATGCCGCGAGAGGAGCGCTAACCACCAACGCTGGCGTGCCACCTTCACTGTTTTGCTGTTACATCATATATGGGAGCACAAACGTGACACATAAAAGTCATAGAAAGGTTCCTACACTCCTCACGAACGTAACACGGTGGATACGACAAGGAGTTCTAATGCGACCAGAAGGATTATGGAGTGCTGGTTAGCAGCTGCAATGATCCAAGACTCCAGGCATAGTTTCGTGTAATTGGTAGCTACACGTATCCGTCTGGCCACAGTCAGTTCCGGGTGGGTAGCTCATATGCCGACTGCCTAGAGAGTAAGTTCGTCGAGACCTCGAGTTAGACTAGCTAGTAGACAAATTGCCTCCTACGTTGCCGCGCCACCCGAATCATTAAGGAGTATCCTGAATATGGCCCGTGTAGGGATGGCTGCAGCAGATCAAAACAACCAGTCGAGGGAGCGGCAGCACAGACTCTCCCGCATCACATGCCGCGAGAGCGCTTACCACCAACTCTCATAATATGGTAGCACACAGGTGACAGGTAGACAGGCAGGTAGGTACCTACACTCGAGATGGAGTCGTCAGTCAGGCTAGAAGATTTTGTATCGAGGTTAGAGAACTTTGGCTTCTCTAAGTAATTGCTAGGGAGTACGTATCCATACTTCTCTGCTGGTGCAAATTGTCATGACTCAGGAATAGGCCGTACATGGATACGGTACTGTATTGACGATGCACAATGAGTATTGAAAATCGAGTGCTTTTAGAATTGCCCCTGCCTTCTTTCTGACAAAGCCACCTTTTACTTATACGCATTTCGACATGTCCGAAAAATAGCTATTTCTACGAGTTCCAAACCAGTTTCTTCTACACCACTCACTGTGTATGAAAGATACGTATTTCAGTTCTTTGTTCCTTGTCAGTTCGTGAACCAACCAAAAGCGGACACAAACTATCGATATAGGAGGAATGCTGTTAGAATTGCCTGCATAAGACAAACGCTATCAGCTGGACGTGTCCAAAATGTCGCATTTGGAAATTGGTCGCTGGCCTACTCACCCGCTCCATGTCGTGATAGCAAACAGCAAGCGATGAACTTACTTGCAAACTTCTATTAGAAAACAATCGACGTTCCTACCTCCGGCATGAAGAACATAGGCATCGCAGCATGCACACTTCTGGGCTCCCTCCTCTTTACTCTGTCTGGTCTGGAGCACACCTTGCGGGACCTCGCCACGACGACGAACTATCAGGAGCCAAATAATGACTATCAGGAGGGGCACGATTCCCCGCAGCACGATGATGCTGCTGCTGCTGATGATGATGATGACGATGATGATGGTGATGCTGCAACAACCCGCGCAAAAGCAACACCACAAATCTTACCAAGAAAGGGGGATCATCATGTTGTATTCTCGCAGTACAAGTGTGGTGTGAAAAACTGCTCTCAAGTGGCGAAAATCGTTGAGGAAAATTCCAGGCTGCAGTGGAACAACATGACTGGTATCAGCTTTCTCGACCTGTCAAGCGCTACCGCGACCAACAAATTTGGAGCTCCCATTCTTCGTTCCATGTATCTGAGAGCTGCAGAGATCTATCCAAATGCGACAACGTATACTTACATCAATGGAGACATACTTCCTCGACAGGATTTTCTGGCGACTCTCAACTCCGTGACGGAAACGTCAGAACGAGAGTGGAACAACACACCCTTTATGATTATTGGAGCACGTGTAGATGTAGATTGGAAACATCACAAGGCCTCACTCGCTTCATCTGACGAATTTCGTTTCGATAAATTCTTTGCAACGGGCAAGCAACATATTGACGATGCTCAAGATTACTTTTGTGTTTCGAGACACGCCATTGACTGGACGACGATTCCTGATTTTGTCATTGGACGAATAGGCTTCGACACTTGGCTCGTGGACTATATCTATCACAAAGAAGATGCCCATTTGATAGATGCCACTTTGACCCTCAAGGTCATTCACCAAAATGATGAAATGGGGAGTAAATCTCAGGGTGGGAAATCTGTCAAGGACCAAGACGGCCCAGACTTTTGGTGGAATCACCACATTGCATCCCCTCGAAACATTAAACACAAGCCGTGGTCAGACCACGGATTCATTGGCGAGGCCGCGTGGTTCAGTACTCGCGCTGCGGATGGATCTATTATCATCAAGCCCAAGCAGCAACAACAGAAACAGCTGCTACCTAAGCGGCTCATCGGCACTGCTGGATCTCTTGACATCATCAGAAAGGCTCGTCTTCCTAATCACCTTGAGCCACCCCCCAGAAAGATCGCCTACGATGCATTTCCAGCGTCAAAAGGCCCCTACATCTCATTTGCAGTTTCGGACGATGACCAGTGGGTTGGTGAAGACTTTGAAAGTTTCGAGAACGGCGATACGATTGAATGCAGCAACAACAAGCTAGCTCAAGATCATTTGGATGTCATATCCGGTTGCTTGGAATCCAAGTATGCCGACAGTTGGAAATATGGTTGGACAAACAACACAGTCTTTCGCATGGTCACAGTTAGCCGAGATAATGAGGGCCGCAAAATACGGTGGACCAATCAGACCATGGCTTACCGAGCATACATTACGGCTTGGCATCACGATATTAGTAGTGGAAAAGCCCAGAGCTGGGCCGGTTTGCACGTATTCTTTCGCTACCGAACTTCTAACGATTTGTATGTGGCATCTATCCTCTACAATGGCAAGACAGCAATCAGGGAGAGGCACAACGGAGCATTTACGACTCTTGTAACTGGAACTTTGCCCAGTAACTACCTCGATGGTGCCAACGGCACGCTTGCTGCTGGAAAATGGATCGAACTGAAGGCCTCTGCAGTCGGCTCGGAGCTCACCTTTGATGTCGATGGTGTTCAGATACTATCTGTAAGCAGTGATACATTCAGCTGGGGCACAACTGGTATCAGGACGGACTATGCTGACGTTTATCTGGATGATCTCGAAATGAGACACTAGAGCAAGTCTCTCTCTCCCTCTCTCTTCAGAGAGTGAGTCAAAACTAATTGTAGAAGGTTAGATAGACGATAGACACAGCGTTGTGTTCTGTTGCAGTTGGGCGAGAGGTGAAGCTGCAGTTCACTCCATGCTGGTACAGATAGCGGCTTCAAAGAATGCTGAGCAGAGATTCGATCCGACAATGAATCAGTACGTGTAACGATGAGGTGCGGAAAAAATACTGAGGAAAAGAAGGGGTTGGAGCCAATAAGAGGAGGCTTCCACGCTTCACAAGAAAATATCGCGATACTCTCAATCTTCTTGATCAAAATGCTCTTGAAGGTGATAGAATACAGCAGGCCTGTCAAGAAAGCCCGAAAGGACATGCATGAGGCTGTGCAAGAGCTTGATGCTCAATTGCAGGCCGTGGAAAGCAAGGTGCAGTCGATGCGCAGGCAGCTGGAGGCCGGTCAGTCCCCAAGTTTCTGCACTATTGCTGATAACTGCCACGAAGTCATGGATTCAACTCGCGCAATTCTGAAGAGCACATGCATGCTTAGTTTTCAGGAACGCCCCGAGCCTCGATTGTATTCAATGTTTGTAGACTCGTATGAGGACGACCTTGATCGAGAGTTCATCCGAGCAGCATTAGAAAGTGGAAGTACCCCTGAAAACAGGACTGCCATGGAAAGCGTAACGAGTGAAATATTTGAAGAAAACTACGAGTTTTGGATGAATGCGGTGGCTGAGAGTCCTGCTATCCTGAATTATCTTCCCACAACGGGAAGATATGGCGACTTTGACGAGGAGGTCGCATGGCGATACCCTGCTATCCGGAAAACGCGTTACTACTGGTTCCGCCAGTTTCGTTCCGCTCAGATGGAGAAGAAAGCGGACGATCGTTTGAATGAGTTTACGAAGGTTGCCAAACAGACTCCTTCGCTTCGAACCGACGTTGACGTTCTTGTTGCAGCGATCGAAGTTTCCTGTCTACGTCAGCACCGGGAAACCGTTTTCGACTTCTCTGCGGTTGTTGAACCTTCTGTAATGTTGGTCGCAGACTTTTGGACGAAAATCCTAAGAGCAACCAAGGGGTTTGCGCTGAAATACATGCCTTTCGACATGCAAATGCAGCAAGCTGAAATTGTCCGAGGAACCATCCAATTCTATGATGCACACACACGCAATAGGTTACTACCACATATTGCATCAGGCTTGTGGTCTAACCAATCATTTTGTGCTGAGTGGACGCAACGAATGGAAGAAACGCTGGACACGATGCTTCCGCTCATTCCTTCTGACGCGTGGTCCGACCGCTCGTTCTGCCTTGCATTTGCTACTGACAGCAAATCGCGCACGACAGAGCAACTTCTTGTACCGCACACCTTGCGACCACTCATTGCACCTGCCTTGTGGACCGACCAATCCTTTTGTGTGGAATGGGTGCAGCGCATGGGTGATACGGCTGCAGCATTGAGACCCATGATTCCAGATGTTTTCTGGTCCGATGAATCCTTTTGCGTGATGTGGGCGAAGAAGATGTATGGCGAGGTGGGCACCCTTTTTGAGAGATTTCCTTCCTACAGGACAAACCGTGAGTTCTGGTTCTCACTCCTTTCAGGTGATGCACTACTCGGCAGGAATGCTCATGAACTATTTCGCGAAGCTGCAAATCAGACGCCAGCGCTTCGCGAGGACGCGGAACTTATACAAGAGGCTTTGCGTTGGTCGATGGACAGCCGATACATACATTGTGGTGCTGCATCTCCTTTGCTTTTTGAGCAGCCTGACTTCTTTCGATGTGCACTGAAAAGGACCGGCTGTCAAGTTCTTGAAGTTATACCGCATGACCTTCAACATCGTTTCCTGGACATCATCTTGCAGTGCTTCTCAGATCACAAACCTGGCTTTCCAAGCGGGCATGTGTGGTCTTACCTTGCTCCCGACTTGCGTGAGAACCGTTCCATTTGCGTTCATTGGACCAGGGGCCAATATGGTGCTGATGATAGGAACGTTCCGGAAAGCATGATGAACAGCAAAGAGTTTTGGCTTGAGCTTGCACCGTTCGTGGAGGTATCGTCCGCCGTCGCAAGGCACTTCCAAAATACCTGCCCCTTCATGGCCGATGAGGATTTTGCCCTGCAAGTGTGAGCTCTGGCACATGAAGCATGTACAAAGACATCCGAGAGAGTGGAGGCGATGTACGCCCGCTGCAAGTCAAAGATTTGGGATAGGATCAGAACTGATGAGTGCTATCTGATGTGCTTGGAGCTGGAACCTACGATGAACGTGCCTGGGTTACAAGAGGAGTTTTCAAGCTACTTGGGTGCTTCTTCGGGAGAAGTCATGTCTCAGCTCAAAGCCATTTGGAGGATGTATCACTAGTCCGGTGTGGGAAGGTAAAGATAGCGCGTTCCAATAGATTCTTTTGATTTTGCATTATACATTCGAAATGCTGGTACATAACTTGTCCTCTTGTAGAAGCTGGTGTTGTCGCTTCGACTGCTTCTTCACCAATCACAGACACAAACGCTGAGCACAATTTCCACCCTTGCCAATGTGGCGAGTGGGCACCCTCCTCTTGTTGGCTAAACAATGTTATTGTTTGAGCGATAACGAATGGTTGTGGTGTCTAGAGAGAAATGGGTCGTCCTCCTCGAGTCACTTTGGCGTCCACGCAACAGAAGCAAAATTTCAGATGTACTCTTTTGCTTGCCTCTTTCATATCCATGCACGATACTCGTCTATTAAATGCGTAGTGGTCGCTATGGCTTACTCTTGCTGCTGCTGCCTTGTTTGTTGGATCATGGTCGTTGATGTGTCGCCGATTTCTCCATTCACTTCAAGTCTTTCGTCGAACCACAGAAGTTTCTCGTAGACAACAAAGAAGTGCATCCACCTGAGGAGATACGGCCTTGAACACGAAGGTGAAACCTCTACCTTGGCGAGGGCGAGGGATCTTGGTTAGAAGGCCGTCACTTTCTTGTTTGGCAAGATAACTTGAAATTGCTTCAGCTGGTGGTGACCATACCCAAACCCGTGAATTCGTTTTCAACATCCTGTTCAAATCACTTTCTCGTGTTGGGTTACTCTCGCTGCGCGTCAGCCTCTTGGATCAACAATCTCGTGATACTTTCACTGAAACAGGAGCGTATAGGGTCTAAAATTCAAAATCTGCTTCTAGATGATTGAATGTGCGAGAGAACGCTACCATGTTCCAGTAAGTCAAGAGTTGTGGAAACAATTGCTCTCACCTCCCATCAGCCACAACAACACCCAACCACTAGACAGTCACCATGACACCGCCGTCATATGTCCATGTCTCGGGGTTTCCAAAACCTCGGAGCTTGATAAAAACAGATCCAGTGTCATTTTCGCTTGTGTAGGTAACCCATCGTGCATGGGTCGTGTGTCCATGGTCAAACCTCTTTCGGTTGGCTAAATGATTTGCAACCCCTCTGCTCTTGGTGGTATCATTATTTGCAACATCATGATTCCACCAATAGTCTTCGTTCATTTTCTTGCGACCGCCACGAGCACGGCTTCCACCTTCATTCGATTGGTGAATGACCTTGATGCTCAATGTGGCATCCACCAAGTGCACGTCTGGTTTGTGATGGACATAATTTACGAGCCAATTGTCGTAGCCCACCCGTCCAATGACAAATGGTGGAATACTCTGCCAGTCAATGGCGTTTCGAGAAACGCAAAAATAGTCCTCCACAAACTCTGGTTGCAGGTTGCCACGGGCATGGAAATCATCAAAACGAAATCCACTATCCAAGACGCTCGTTTTATGCTTCTTCCAATCAACGTCCACGCGTCTTCCGACAACCATGAATCCCGTATTGTTCCAAACTTGTTCTGATATGCTCGTTACGGCATCCAGAGTAACATGAAAATCATGTCGAGGTAATATGTCTCCATTAACGTAGGTGTACGTGGCTGCGTCAGGATGTAGACTTGCTGCTTTCAGATAGAGGGAACGAAGGAGGGGAACTCGAAATTTATTTGTCTCGGTATCGTTCAACATGCCGAGGAAAACCACACTAGATGAAAGGTTGCTCCACTGTAGCCGCGAGTTTTCCTCGGCGATTCGAGTCGCTACACTGCACTTTTTCGCAGCACACTGGTATTGCGAGAATACAACGTGATAGTGCTCCTTCCTCTTTGGTTCTGACGGGGAAATCGTCGAATCATCGCCTGGTGGAGCCTGCATCAAATAACGATCCAGAACTACGGCCTGACGAGGCAACGCAAGAAGAAGGGAGCCTATTAGAAGTAAGCATGCTGATATGATTACTTTCCTCATTTCCCCGATGAATGCGGGAGATGCAATCTCAAGATGCAGCAAGCTTATGGAGCACCCGGGAAAAGTTTCGCAAGAAGATAGCAAATTGGACCCTAATTACGGGTGTCCCATTCTTTTGCACGCGTCACGTACAGGTTACTGTCTGTGTTCCCAGTACGGTCATCATTGCGGCATCAACATTAGAATAGCATGCATGGGCGAACGAACGCCTGATTTCGAAAACCGCATCACGCTGGGCATAGCCTTGTTATACATACAGCTGTATACCAATAGTACGTATACCTGATATGCACATTGGCCGAGCAACACAGTAAATTTGTTGAGAAAAATCATTTTGAATTTGAGAAAAATTTTAGGCTTGAGCAAGCGGTAGCGTTTGCATGGCTTGGTGGGGTCAAAGATAAATCGCAGGCTGGTGCTAATACTTTAAAAAAATCCAGTAAAGGCTTTATAGAACGCTGGGAGAAATGTATGTCCGTTCTCAATAAGTAGCTTTATAAATCAATTTTAAATCATTATTTATAATCGGCTGTCCCCAAACTTGGGCAGGATCAGCAACATCTGTATTTCCTGTGTCAATTAATTGTTGTGCATCGTTTCTTTGAATACTTCTACTTGTTCTATTGTGTCTAAGTACGTGTAAAGTAGTTCTTCATTTCTTGATTCGATTTGGGTTAGGAGTGTGATCATTGATTTGGCGATATTGTCGTTGTCGAGTTGGGTACTAATTTATTGTTAATATTTTTGGTATATTGAAGGCGTTTAAAGGGGTTTTAAGGTGTTTTAGGGGTTTTTAAAGGGTGGAAATTGAATATTTGGGTCATGGAAAATCGAATATTTGAGTCATTTTAAAGCCCGGAAATTGATTATTTGGGTCTTTTTGAGGCCGGAATTTGAATATTTAGCCCTTTTTAAAAATGGAATTCTTACTCTGGTGGCTTCAAGTTGTTTTGAAAGCTTCTAAATGTGGTCTTCTCTATGGTCTACAAGTCTACTGAAGAATTCAAGTAAACTCTTTTTGTCTGTGAAAGCTGTCTATTTTACCAATCTAAACCAAGGTTAGAAATATGCAATTTATGAAAGAATGGTTTAGTTGAAAAAGCTTACTTGTCTAGATCCTTATTGAGATCCTTCTTACGAGAATCTTCATCATGAATTCTATGTTCTAGAACTTCAAGTCTGTCTCTAAGATCTGTAATGGTTGATACTCGTTCATTTTTCTTTTCATCTTCGATTCTTTCATGGATTACATCCAATTTTTCTTTCAAACATTGGATCACTTCCATCTCAGAGCAATTCTCCAGATCAAGATTCTAATTGAAAAGTTGTCTCAATCTATCGATTTCACTCTTGAGACTCTCAATATCATTGATAGTTTCCTAGTTACTCAAGTGAAACTGTTCATTTTCCAAAAGAATATCACGCCTTTCCTCTTGGAGTAAAGGAAGTTGTTCAATGAGGAAATATGCAGCTTCCTTTTCAGACTCTGTTCCAAGTTCACCAATTTTTTCATAGACTGTCTTGCACAAATCATAAATCTAATTGTCATGGTCATTTGCCATAAGCTGGATGTTGTCTAAATTTCTTTCAATCTAAAGTTTGACCCCCTTGACTTTTTCGACTCTGGAAATATTTTCTTGTATAAATGCATTCCATTGAGTCTGGCAAAGTTGTTCTCTAGCCTCATGTTCTGAAAGCTGTTTCTTGGCAAGAATAAGTTCCTCATATTGCTATTCAATGATGGTTGAGAGATGACTGCTACTTGGGATAGATTGTTGGGTATTAGGATTGGTAATCATTTTTTGCGGGATCTGTTTTATTTTACTCTTGTAAGAATCACCCTGGTGTTGAATAAGAGTATCCTGAATGTATTCGTATGCTAACTTGTCTACAATACCACCTTCTGTGAACAGCATCAGTGGTCTTGAATTCTAAGTAACTAAATTTTGCTTAATGTAAGTGAATACATTTGGAAGGCCAGCTTTGCCATCTGAGAATTTTTGGCTGACATTTTTAATTCCAGTTGCAAGTTTATAACTACTGTTCTTTGACTTGCCAATTATATCTTTTACTTCATCTTGAATAAGTTCACTAGAGTTAACAGTTCTAAGTTCTTTTCCACTGAAATTACGACCAATTGTGATCAAGAAATGCTTGAGCAAATCTTCTCTAACAATTTGAAGTCTCTGAATTCCGTTCTTTGCTTTTGTTACACTAATGGAATCTTCACTCTTCTTGGAGAAATCTTTAATCAGTGTGTAGAAATCTCTTGATCCATGGAAATTTTTATGACCAGCATACTGTTGTTGCCACTCTCCGAGTCCACACTCGCCATAGGCGGTGGAGACAAGGCAAATGCACCCGGTATTCCCATTGATGACATGCGCGTTACTTCATCCATTGACGCATTCTCCTCCTGCATCTTTGCTACGAATCGATAGTTCATTTACTCCCAATTCTAAATCATCAATCGGAATGGAAGCAGATAAATTTGTAATATTTTCATTGGCAGAAATACTAATAGGACTTCCATTTCCGAGTCC